>BRDA01013102.1:37898-50604 GCA_036984385.1 Crenuchus spilurus | reverse complement strand
AATATTGACTTGCTGCATTAACTCATTCTAACTGTCAATAAAAGCTTGTGTTACTCATAATATGATTGCAATTATATTTCTGTATGTGATAAAAAACATCTGACAAACACAAAAACCAGAGGGCAGCAGATCATGTGAAAATATAATATTTGTGTCATTCTCAAAACTTCTGGCCATGACTGTAGAGTCGACTCCTGTCTGGGAGCCATATTCATTTCCCCCCTTTTTTCTGTTGAAGTTGCACAGGATTGGTCAGTTACACCAATGAGTGGGGGTTGCTATATTAGTATTAACTATAATTGTCGCACACGCACACACAGAGAGAGAAGCTACAAAAAGACTCTCTCTGCATAGGACAAAAACTCTGCATATGACGAATAATGACATAAGTTTAAATGAATAAATGCACATGTAAATGACTGAATAAATAATTACACACAAGTAATTGTACAGACAAAAAATAAATTAATAAATACATTTTGTTATGAAAAATATGCCATATGTAAATTTATAAGAGGAATCTATTTCTACATTTCCATGCATAAAAATAATTTGGTTCAATTTTGAAATCCAAAACAGAAACAAAAATTCACTGAAATATGGTCATCAGTATGGAAAGTGTTTTTTGTACTACTGCCTGTATTGTAAAAATAATTTACTTATTTTACTTCATTATGCCCTATTCCTTTATTAATTAATGATCATTTAGTGACCATTTTGCAGTGAGATATATATACAGTATATAATTATTTTCTTTTTTTTGTTCTGTTCTTTCTGTAAAATGCAAAACTCAATAAATATATAATTTAGAAAAAATAATTTCAGTAATTTCTATATTTATTTAATTTCATTCACCGTTGAATTGACATTCTTTTATTATTAGCTTTGGCTAAGCAGCAAAAAAAAAAAAAAAAAAAGAAGATGAAAAGTCTTCCGTTTTGGGAGCTGTAAGTAAACCAAGCCATAAAAGCCACTAGCCATCACTAGTGGGAGTCATGACCAAAGAAAGTGTTGTCTGCATTGCTAAGATACACCTGAAAATGGTACACAATTTAAAAAAATAGTATCTACCGAAGGCAATTTTAGTCCGCTTTAAAATGTTTCTCTGACAGTGTAAGACCTTTTATTATATAGGTGCAACATTCAAGCCACACCCAACCTGCAATAGAATTTATTTATTATTGTGTTTAGAGTATTTTTAACTCATTATCATTAGTGTGGGGTAAAAACTACCAGTTAAGTGCTTTGCTTGGATATGTTGTTGGTTAGACACTGCTTCTCTACATATCAGTTACATTTTTCTTGCCGTGATAGTGTTTTTGGTCTTCTTTTCTTTGGGGTTGCTGTGTATGTATTTGGTTAAAGTTTATTTAATGTGTTTATTTAATAATTTTGCATTTGGTGGTTGTTTTTTTCCCTTTTTGGTTTCATCACGGCTAGTAAATGTTTAAGTTTTAAAAAGCTTTTGATACGTTTTTTGAAGTAGTTCTGCCAGTCTGGATTGGGAGTGTAAAGTGACTTGTTGTATGCCAAAGTGTTACCCACAAATCATTTTGCTGGTCTTAATGTTTTAGATGTCATTTTAATTTTGTTATTCCAATAAAATTTACTGCCATTGTGGAACAGCTTTGTTTCAGCTCATTTGTTTGAGTGTCTTAGCGTGGGATCCCCTACCCAACAATTTGGGGTGGCGTAGCTGGTTTAATGGGCCCAGATTTGGGGGTGTGTTAGTGCCACAACTGTGATCCCTCCCCCACAATTTGGTCACAGAAGCAAGTTACCACAGCATACTCAATGCAGCAATTCTAAACACATCCCAGTTCGTACATGAAAAGCAGACTTGAAGCACCAGATCAGTTTCTTCATTCCACACTTTAACAATGTTACTTACTGGGGGAGCTTGCTTGAGGAGTTGTCTGTAGGTACAGGAACACAGAGATGTGGACTGACTGACTGAAGTGTGGCCGTGGCAGTGCTTTGTAGGCACCTCTCACATTACAGTACGCTTGGTCAAAGATGTTATCCAGCCTTGTGGGAAAGTTAACGTACTGGTGGTACTTGGGGAGGACAGTGCGTAGTTTGTGTCAGGCCTCCCCAGTCATTGTTAAGTGTTTTTGTCTCCATCTGGTGGTCATGTTGTGTTTTGCACTTTCCTGAATTTTGGTTTTGTTTTCCCTTCCTTATGCCCATATTTGGTCTTCCTGTTGTGATGTCATTGATTGTTGCTCATTGTCTCAGGTGTTCTTTGTTTCAGGTAGTTTGTCTAGCCTTTAAAAACTGTTTGTGATCCCTCCTGCACGGTTCATTTTGTAAGGAACATGTCATGTTGTCTTTGTCTCATTTATTATCTAGGTTCTTGTTCTTTTTTGTGTTTTCTTAGTTTCAGTGTTTGATTCAGTTTTTGGTTTGTTTATCTAATAAATGTATTCTTTTCATTATTATCTGCTCGTGCATCCACCTCCTTAGTTTATCTTAGTTTATTTAAATCTATTTGTTCTCTCACCACCACCACTCCTGACATAATAAACCGTCACATAAGGATGCAGCAGAGAAGGTGAGCCTTGCCACACTCCCTAAGGACTCGCAACAAAAGGAGGCTATAGTGGCAGTCCTGAGAAAAAACTCGGTGAAAATTCTGCCCACACTACCCCTGAACCACTTCTGGTCTATAAAAGTGTTGCTTGACTCTGACCTAAAGGACCTGTATGAGGACCTCAGACCCTGGGACATTTTATTTTTTTTTGGGGGGGGTTAAAGGTGAGGAGATGCTGTATGATGAAGGAGTGGGCAATGGAGACAGTGCTCAGGTCAGAACAGGGGGGCTCAGTACTCAAGAGGAGGAAGAGAGTTCCACACTCCAGATTTCAGTGGGTTCAGCGGCACTAGCCTGCAGTGCAAGAGAGATTAAGGAGTGCTTCCTCCAGCACCAGGCAGAGGAGCTGGTCTAGAACCCTTATGTGGTTGAGTTAGTGGAGGATGAGGAGATTATGGGTGGTGCCCATGCTGAGGAGCAGAGGAGGAGGAAGAAACAACAAAGAGCTGAAAGGAGAGAGAAAGAACTCTCAGCTTTCCAGCCTGCACCCGAGGCAAAGGCTGCTCCTCCCTCAGCTCTCCAGCCTGCAACAGTCATGGTGGAAGCCTCCACCCAAACTCCAGTACCTGAGGCAGTCATAGCTACGGCTGCCTCCGCCCAGACTTCTACTGCAAAGGTCCCAGTCACGCCCATGTCCTCGTCCCAGGTGTCCACACCTACTGCCAGGATGGACACACCCATGTCTCCCAAGTCCTCGTTTCAGGTGACCACACCTACATTTCAGGTGGCCACGCCCACCTTTTATTTATCACATTATCTAATAAATTTACTCTTTTCATAATTATCTCGTGCGATCCCCGTGGTGAATGGAGTGTGTCTGGAGCTCGATTGCTGAGTTTGGTGTGCATTCCCAGAGCCAAGTCTCTGTCATGATTAGAGCACAGCATTGTCTGATCTCACGCTGGGTTGTTGTCCTTGTTCTCAGATCTTCCAGCTTGTTATCGAGGGAGCAAACATTAGCAAGCATCAGGCTAGGTAGTGGTGGTCGCGTAGCCCTAGCCTTTAGTCTAGCATGTAGCCCCCCTCTTTTGCCACGCTTCTGCGTTGGTCATTCTGACCGCTGGCTACACAGCTCACCCGGGGCTGGTAGTACTGGAACACGCTGGTTGAGGTCAGAGCCTAGCAGAAGGTTGAAGTCAGAAAAACAAAGGGTAAGTTTGTGATGAATTTTCCGAATGTCCAGTAGTGTCTTTCTTCTGTATCTAATTGTTGCATGTGTGAACCGTACATTTAAAATAAATACTAAAGTTAAAATAAAAACAAAAATGTGCAGATGTCAGGAGGATGACAAAGATGTCTGCCATGGGGGGTGCCATCAAGAAAGTATTACATAGTTGATAAGTGTAAACTGTACAATTAAACAGCAGCTTTAACCAACAAGTAAACTAGAAACATTTTGAGAGAACTCAAATTATCATGACAAAAGATTTATGAACTTCACATGTATTTCTTATGCTTTAAAGAACTTTTTTTAAATGACCCTTAATACTCCCACTTATAAATGTATTTATTTAAAAAGCTTTAGCGCTGTACTTGGTTTAGTGTGACCTTCAGCACTCTGTGACCAGCTCTTTAACTGTAACTGAAGTGGCTGTCATTGCTAAAAGCTTCCAATTATGAATAATACCACTGGCTAGTTGTTTAGTTCGTGTATATATATATATATATATAACTGAATAAAACACCTGATTATGAATAGGTCCTTATACTTTGGTCCATATCCAAAGTATTTCATTATTATAAGTTCCTCTGTGTAACAGTGTCTTACACATGTGCTAAATGTATTGTGGGATAAACTTCCCAAGTTAAATAAGGAAGAGGTGCAGATTGGACAAATAAATCTGAGTTGGTTAAAATAAATGTAACTACAAAAACAGCTAATGAGAAAACTCACCAATTTTAATGCATCATTTAGCCTTTATACTTTTAGTTCTCTTAGCCGTTTTTCAATATGTTGTTGCATTGTAATACAGACATATTTCAGCATTAAATAGTTGTCAACTTATTGTTTAAATGTTAATTGTTTACCTTTTGGTGATTGTGTAAATGATACACAAATAAATATTCTTCCTATATCAAACACAACTGTGAGCTCATATAACCCTATCTTTTACAGTAGGTGCATTTAAAATGTATAAATGTAAGAAAATTAAATGCAAAATATCCTTCGCCTGTAATCCACTGGTGAGGCTGAAGTGCAATTATATTATTATATAATTGCCCCTTTGACCTGGAATTGTATTCATTTTTAATCTCAAGGACAAATTTTGGAGGTGTGAGGCTATTCCCTATCACCAGGTGGCTAGCCTCACCTGCGTATGTGATCAACTGTGAAGGCAACATGTGGCTCACCCACAGTAGATCACCCTGTAGGTTTGATTGCATGATTATTGTTTACGGTTTTGGGTAATATCAGACAGACAGACAGACAGATAGAAAATTACTGTTTTTATTTGGTTTTTGAACTCCATAAATTCCATAAAGCTGTCATTAAGGTTTCTGATCCCCCTTTTTGTGAGTTCTCAATTTACATTTGTTTTTTTTTTTTACAAGTATCATAATTATTCCATTTATAAATGTTACAGATACATCCCAAAAAACAAACATGTTTGCACTCAGTAGATGCACTTCAGAATATTATATATCAGAGTTCAAGGACCAATTTTGCAAATATGGACAACAGGAAAAATCTTAAGGAAATAATAAAATTCATTTGTAGGACAGGAAAAGTAGTTAATAATGTATTTTTGTCTGTGAAAAATGGTCCACATGTGAGATTTGAGCATGATATGATAAATGTAATGTGTAAACCTTTCTTTTGAAGAACCATTAATAGTCTTTTTACTCCTTCAGCAGAGCAGTGTGAGCCACTTGATATTGGACAAAAAAGTCATATAATCTGGTGAGTCTGCTTAACAGGAAACGCTTATGCTTTTAGTCACACTGGCTCTTCTCCATTATGCCTTATGTTTTGTTGTCTTTTGTTATGTTCTGATAAAGTAGTCACATAATCACAAACAATAACATACAAGTTAACATAAATAGAAACTTAATTAGCAGCTGTTTAGTCAGAGCACTGACTCCACTGTTGACAGAGAACCAGTTAGTTTTTTCCTGTAATTCAGGAACCTCCTGCACTGTTTCATTTTTCTGCTGTTAAATATCTAAATATTCACAAATCATTCACCTGCAGATGAATCACAAATGATCTGTCTTGTAGGTGAATCATTTACAAATAAATAACCTGGGGTTGAATCACAAATGAATCACAAATTCACTAATGATTCGGTTTGTTTTTTTGTCAAAAACAGACATCAGGATCAGAAGAATCGATATCTCAATATCTGCTTGATTTTAAAAGCTGTTTCATCACAACTTTTCTCTTCACTCTCCTCCTCTCTCACACGTCTGCACATCTTCACTGTCTTTTTTTACTGTTTCTTCTTCGCTCTGCTCTCGTTTCAGGAGAATTATTGTCATTTTCCACAAAAATGCCAACAAAACTCCCCAGAAGTGAATGAACACAAGAGCTTGTGGAACTGGTGTCAAAACAGTCAATCAGAGCAGAGCTGCTACTATTAGTGATTTTATTTCCCACCTGATGTCGGGCAAACATCCTCTCCACACAGTCTATTCAGTTTATAACAGAGTTTCTCTTCTTTAAGCTTTTCTTTTACACACTCCTCTCACATACACATCACTCATCTCTCCTCTGCGTTTTTTTTCAATCAGCTCTCGGTTCTCACCTGTTTTGTCATTTCCTGTGTTTATCAACCCTTTTACTGTTTATACTCATTTTCCGGCACCCACTGCTTTTAATTCCAGAGCGCTGTAAAGCAGCCAATCAGAACAGAGATAATTAAATATTCATAAGATGACCTTAAGAGAGAAAACTTCATGCGTGTTTACACTGCATACACTCCTGATACGGTTTGTTTTAAAAGTCTTGTGTGTGAAGCAGCTCAAAACGCTGAATGACATTTAGATTAAATATTTCTAATCGTCCACCACAGCAGTAATAATATGCAGTTGCTGTTACTTTGGTCTCAACACTGATGACATCACATAAACATGAGTTCTACACTCAGCTTTAAGTGCTCATGTTAATTAGTTTACACATTTAAAATAATGTTTCAGCAAGTTTATATACATACATGTACAATGTAAACAAATCCTATATTTTTTACTTTTTTACAATAATATACAGTTTGAATGTTTTACAGTCTTTATCTTTTTTGCAATGTATCATGGGTAAACAAAAGAAAAACAGTATTTAGCAGCATTTTTTCTCGTGAGACATTTAAGCCCTGAACAATTTCTCTCAGGCTGCAGCCCTTCCCAATGAGCAAAACTAATAAAATCACAGGAAACTGCAGTCCCATCCCATGAGAACACAGCCAATCAGATTAAATCAAGGAATTAATGAAGCGCCCCTGTTTATTTATTTTGTTAAGAGAGCTATCTCTGTGTAACTGCTGCATTTGAATCATACAGATTATATTTTTTGATCATTTATAAAAGCCTGTGTATATTTCTTTGTAAATTTTAGAACACAGTCTAGTTCCATTTATAGCCTCAGAGGCTGATGTTGATGCCTCTTAAGCTGTTCAATAAATAAGTTCTCCTTCCAGGCTGTTTATCAGATATTTGCAGCTTCAGATGAAATAATATTAAAATGATGTAAAAATTGTTGTTTTTGCTTGTTTGGGAGGTGACACGTTCTTCAGGGCTTAAATGCCTCATGATTTTTCCTTTTAGATGGTCTTCGAGCTCATTGACTGTCTCTGACATTTCTTGCTAATGTGTGATTGGCGGTCCTCACTGTCACGCCATCTGATTGTAAACTCTGTTAGTTAACCAGGGGGCTATTCCAGAAAGCGAGTTTAACAAACTCTAAACTTAATCCTGAACTCTGAGTTGTCTTACCCCACTCTGACATACTCAAGAGTTTTCGGTTCCAAAACGGCTGATTGGAGTTAAAGTAATCGAGGTTAATCAACTCTGAGTGAGTTAACCCTGACAGAAGCACGTTCACGTGTGAAAGGTATTCTTAATGGAACGCCGATAAATAAGATTTACCATGAAAGTAAATGCGAAAATCAGCCGAGCACCATATTTCACACCACTTGAAGTATTAATGACTGCGTATGCAGAACATGAACATATTGAGTGCAAATGTAATACTGCCACAGCTGCCAGAGAAAGGCAGTCAGCATGGCAAAAATTAGTTAATGCGTGAGTAAAAATGATATTTTATATATTTAGCAGAAGGACGTGATTATATTATTTACAAACCGGATTCCAAAAAAGTTGGGACACTAAACAAATTGTGAATAAAAACTGAATGCAATGATGTGGAGGTGCCAACATCTAATATTTTATTCAGAATAGAACACAAATCACAGATCAAAAGTTTAATCTGAGTAAATGTAACATTTTAAAGGAGAAATATGTTGATTCAAAATTTCAGTGTCAACAAATCCCAAAAAAGTTGGGACAAGTAGCAATAAGTGGCTGGAAAAAAGAAATTAAGCATATAACATGCGACAAAGAAGGCCCAAGACGATTGAACAGTTAGAGGCCTGTATTAGACATGAATGGGAGAGCATTCCTATTTCTAAACTTGAGAAACTGGTCTCCTCTGTCCCCAGACGTCTGGTGAGTTTTGTAAGAAGAATTTGTTGATGCCATGAAATTTTGAATCAACATATTTCTCCTTTAAAATGTTACATTTATTCAGATTAAACATTTGATCTTCATCTATGTTCTATTACAAATAAAATATTGACATTTGCCATCTCCACATCATTGCATTCAGTTTTTAATCACAATTTGTTTAGTGTCCCAAATTTTTTGGAATCCGGTTTATAGTACAAAGTGATATTTTGTTTTTTAAAGTCTTTTCCACCTCACTCTGTCCTCAGCATCATCTGCTCTCACACCTTCCTCTGTGCCTCCGGCCTGCCAGCTCCATCTCCAAGATCCTCCTACCAATATACCCAGTGTCCCTCCTCTGCACATGTCCAAACCATCACAATCTGCCTTTTTCCAAACTGTGCTGTCCCTCAGATGTTCTCATTCCTGATCTTGTCCATCCATATAATGATCTTAAGTGTAGCCTAGTTGTTAATGTCTTATAGCTAATTTTGGCCCTGTAGCTAATAAGAAGGCTGAGCCTCATAAAACCGGAGGAGGCCCACCACCACCACCTTTTACATCTGCTGAAGATTTGGGTCTGTCACAGAACAGTGGCCGGTCTATAACAGAAGGAATCCCTGGTGGGAGCTCATCAGAGCCACCAGCTTCTCAGGACACAGCTACTTATGTTCAAGGCAGGTTCAGTACAGTAACAGTACAGTGTCAGTACAGTAACCCCTTTGTAGTTTATAAACTGTGGAATGATGCTTTTGTTTATACTCCATTTAGTCTGACCTATTATATACTGCTATCTCTCCAGTCATTGGTCTGTCATTAACTGAGCCTTCTGCAGTTGTAAGTACTGAAAGGGTGACCTTCATATGGAGCACATTAAGCTGCAGCTCAGGAAGACAAAGCTTGAAATAGAGCTGCTTGAAAATAAGTTAAAGGTGGGTTGAGATGCTGAGGGTGTATGAATATTAATGTGCTTAGCAGTGAATTACACTCATATGCTAATTTACAGGAAATAAAGAAATAATGAAACATAACAGTGAATTTGACTTTAATGTATATTAAAAGATTACAGTGTGGATGTGTGTGTGTGTGTGTGTGTGTGTGTGTGTGTGTGTGCCTGATTTAATGAGAAAAACAGTGATTGCAGATGGAGTCTCTGTCAACTCTACCATCTCTGTTGTCACCCACATGCATGTAAGGTTCCTCGGTAAGCATGTCTGAGATGGTAGGGCTGTTGTTCTCCCTGGATGGTTGTAATGTTGAGTAATACCACACATGTGATTATGTTGTGCCCTCTCAGGGGTAACTCTTGAGACCATTCAGGCACTGGAACCTGGCATTGAGGATCTCTAGGGTCCTTTCAATTCTTGCCTTGGTTTTGCCGTCGGCTGGTTGAAGCGGGACTGTGGTCCAGGTGCAGGGTCGAGTCCGCATCTGAGCGGAGTTTCCATGTTCTCCCCGTGTCCACGTGGGTTTCCTCCGGGGTCTCCGGTTTCCTCCCACAGTCCAAAAAACATGGAGATCAGGTGAATTGGCTACTCTAAAAATTACCCTGGTGTGTATGAATGTGTATGTCTGTGTATGAATGTATGTATGTATGTATGCCCAGATATGGTTGGCACTCTGTCCTGGGTGATCCCCCTAGTGCTCGATGCAGTCCTCCAGGTGGACGGTCGCTTCCGGTTGAGAGTACGCTGTGCGCGATTAGGCTGCCGCTTCTCACCGGTGTTTGTGGTTGAGTGTGTGTAAATGGAGTGTGTTGATTGTAAAGCGTCCTTGGGTATCTAGGAAGGCGCTATATAAGTGTAACGTTCCTTCCTTCCTTAACTATTACACTGTATGTGAACAACACCTAGTAACAGCACCACAGGCCTACCCTGTTCACATTTGTTGTACAGTGTGGACTCCTGGAAAATCTGGGAATCATGCACGGATCCTGGCCATCTGGCTTCAGCATTGGTGATGAGGTGGGAAGCATCACATATGATCTTGATGGGGAATAGAACAGTCAGTTACATTATTTTTGTTAGTAAAGGTTCATTCTTCATTAAGGGTTATAAAGATTAGTACATTAATGCTATGGACGGATTTTCTGTTTATGTAATCGCCTTCATGTTCTAATGGTGCTGTAATAGGTGTGAGTTCCATCAATGCAGCCAATGACTCTATGAAATCCTTAAAAATGGAATGGAATGAAGTTCGTTATATATTGCTTCTCCTTTGCTTAATTTATTTATTATCCGTGTTAATTAAAGACGAACCTGCAATGTTGTGGAATTCCTCTTTGATGTCCATAACTGCTTATGCAAAGGAAACACCACAAAACTGGGCACTAGTCGTTTTAATGCCAGACTTATTTTTTTTGGACAGACCGACATATAGTAGCTTTGCTGACATGTTCCGCATCTCCTACACTGTAAAGAAAACTTCCACTAGCAAAAACACGAAGGGCGATGCAAAAAATCTGGAGAGAACAGAGGTCTGATCCACAGTGTGTAACATTTGAAATATGATGCTTAATAATGTTAATGTAAGTAATGGATTGTGCTGAAAAACGATAACGTTCATAAAGAAAATCATCCAGAAGTGATAGTATGTTTATTCAGGGTTTTATAACTCGTTCCAGATACTTCAGTATCCAGGATCCTCGACGAAAGGACACGCCGTGATGAGATGTGTTTGTAACTCAGGGTTAGGTTTAAGTAAACCTGCCAGCTAGCAGGTTAGCTTCAGAGCCTAAGTTGCTATAGTAACTGACACCGAGTTTGTTTAAACCAGCTGCTTTCTGGAACAGAAAACTCAGGGGTTTAGTGAACTCAGAGTTAACAAAGCCTGAGTTAGTCACTTAACCCGCTTTCTGGAATAGCCCCCTGGAGTTCATGTCTGTTCACCTGCCACTGTAAATTTTTAACATGTTGGGTGTTTGAATCTGTGTCTGCGTTTGGAAATTTGTATGAGGTGATTATGTTAAAATGTTATTAACCCTTCTGTTGTCTGTGGGTCAAATTGACCTGTGTTAACTGCTTATACTTTACTAAAAATGAGGTAGAATTTTATGGAATTGAGGTCTATTGACCATACATTACAAAAATAAATGTAAATCTTGTGGTATTTAATTGCAGTGAAGGTGACAAACAAGGTGATACAGAATTGTGATAATTTCATACTACGTTTTATAACCAGTCACACCACAAAGGGAACAGTGAACTTAAAACTAACAGAAAATTACAAGAACTGCTAGAAACCACTGTGAACTGAAAGTTTGAATTTTATTAACTGTTCAATTTATTACTTAACAATATTTAGTAACGTATTTAGTCATTTTTATTAATGTAACAACAGTATGTAACCATGTTTTAGTGTATTCATGATAATATAGGTTTAAATAAATAAGTTATAGTTTAATAAATAAAAGATAAGTTGAAAGGTTTAAACTCATTGAGCTGTAGTGAAGTGATGGTGTTACTCAAATGCAGAACTGAATATTGGATAATGTTATTATTTATTACTGAACGTGTCTTTTTAAATGTTGATTATATGTTGAGTAAAATAAATGTTAAAACATTTCAGTCTGCTGTAAGAAAAGGAGAAAATAGTTTCACATATGTTTGGTGAATGTGTGTGATTGGTGTAAGTTTTGTGAATGAGCCAATCGGATGTGAGGTGAGAGGTCAGAAGGCGGGAGTTGTCAAGAGTGTAGAAGAGCTGAAGGAGGAGGAGAAGGAGGTTTGTTTATGTGAGAGTGAAACAGAAGTTTAGTTAAAGTGTTGGAGCAGGACTCTGTGAAAAACTCAAATGCTGAGCTGCTGGACTACTCGACAAAAGAGCACGTTTAGCTGAATGAGCTGTGAGACCGCGGCTGCTGCTTTTATATGGACTTAGCTAAGAAGCTAGCGGAGAGCTAACTCCAGCAGTGAAGCGGGAGAAGCTGTGAGTCTGACCGGGACAGAGAGCTGTGAAGGAGCCGGACAGCGCTGCGAGGCCGAGGACCGAGTCTAAATCCACGTCTGCTGTGTTACTTCTCTCTCCAACCACGTCAGGTGTGTTTTTCTGTCTCTCTTCTCTACTCCGGTGTTGTGCAGTTTTCAGACACCCCGCCAGAATCCGAGTTTCCTTCGACTATTCCACAAAGGATTATGGGTAGAGTAATCACCTTGACTGTTTCTATATTTAAATAGCTATTACTAGGGGTCCGAGCCAATGATCTATATTACTGGATAGGACACACGTGACTTTTGAACGCGCCGGCATGGATTTTCCATGTTGTGTGTAAGCAGGGCAAGATCGGAAGGAAGACAGCGTTTACAAACAACGAAAGGGCTGCAATGTTTTGTTTTTTATTGTTTTACTTATCGGAATTCTGTCCGCAAAGACCAGGGGATCACATTCCACAAGTATGTATTCATTTTAAAATGATTTATTAGGTAAAAAGATCAGACAAAAGTTGAACAAATTAGTTCT
>BRDA01013102.1:23074-37798 GCA_036984385.1 Crenuchus spilurus | reverse complement strand
GAAAGAGAACTAATTTGTTCAACATTTGTCTGATCTTTTTACCTAATAAATCATTTTAAAATGAATACATACTTGTGGAATGTGATCCCCTGGTCCCTGCTGACAGAATTCCAATAAGTCAAGCGATAAAACACAAAACATTGCAGCCCTTTCGTTGTTTGTAAACGCTGTCTTCCTCCCGATCTTGCCCTGCTTCCACACAACATGGAGGCTCCATGCCGGCGCGTTCAAAAGTCACGTGTGTCCTATCCAGTAATATACAGTAGATCATTGAGTGTATCGACAGACTACACAAACTGTGTTGACACTGTATTGGTCACTCAATAGTGACCCCTGCAGTAGTTATAATAATTGCAGATAAACAAAATGAAAATAAGTTAGAAAAGCATCCTGAAAACACATCAACTTGTGAAATATTTAATCGACATTTGTTTACTTAAAATATGATCTCATTTTATAATTTCATTTGCTCAATTTGTTTGCTGAGTTCAGTTGTTCTTAAGAAGAGTCTAAAATTTGCTTAAAACCTTGTGTAAATGCTAAACTCTGTAAAATATAGCAAATTTGTCTAATATAATTCAGCTAAAATGTGCAACTTATGTATGGATTTTCATTAATGAAAGTGTTAAATAATATAAAATAAAAGACAAAAAAATAACAAAATGCATTCATTTATGTATTTTTATTGAGGAACAAAAGTTTTTGAAGTGTTTTAGCGCCAAGGCGTTTTCTCCTCTTAGATACAAGTTCTCCTGCTTTAGAAAAAACTCTTTCACAGGGTACAGACAAAGACAAAAAACAGCAAAACTCCATCCAACAAATCCGCGACATGTCGATACAGTTTGTTTCCTTATGAACACAATTTGGCACGCCACATCCAAACGATAGACGTCCTGTATCGGTCACGTGATTTTTGTTTAAAGCAATACACGCAATGATCTACGCACCAATACGGGGTTTCACTCTTGTGCGCTCGGCACAGTGCTGACGTACCAGTGTCGTTCATCCCATCATTACTTTACACTAGTGATGGCAAAAGTGGGGCTTTTGGGAGATCGAATCAAATGAACCAATTGATTCGGAAAATGATTCGATCTTTTGAGACGTTTGAATCATCACACGCCACAGTGACATCTAGTGGGCAACCAAGGCCTAAATCCACAACTTTTTCTTAACAGAAACAGAAGCAATGTCTTTTTTTATGGAACGGAGATGTCGCCACATAGTTGTGGTATTATTATAGTAAGCTAGATGCTGTCGACAGATCAAGCACTTTACTTGTTTGCCTTCAAGTTCAAAATGATCCCAAACAGCAGGTATTGGTCTTTTTCGAGATCCTTCCATTTCACAAATGCTTTGACTAATTGTATAAAGTATGGTGTTTAAATAAGGCAATTCAACGTGTTATTTTCTTCTTCACAAAAAACAGTCACAATTTTTTGCATCTTTTTTAAACTGTATGAGGGTGTGGCAATGTTGTCATGTGAAAGCAAGCGCAGTTCTGAGATCAGAGAGCAGATTAATTTAGAAGCATTTGGGAGACCAAACATTCTGATCTCACACCAGCTGCTTGAACTTAAGTGCAGACTGAAACGCGCGAAAAGATTCGAAACGTATCGAATCTACGTGACGTAACGAAACCCGTTTTTGGAACAGTCACGTGGCTTTCCCCTTTTGATACGGACTTCGAAACAGTGTTTCGGAACACCGCGATTCAAATGAATCGATTCAGTTCGTTTCCGCGTTTCGAGTTTGACATCACTACTTTACACACCGTTGTACCGCTAGCATCTCCACTCACTAGCCACGAACCATCATGGTACTTGACCTGGATCTTTTTCGGAAGGACAAAGGTGGTGACCCAGAAACTGTAAGGGAGACGCAGAGGAAAAGGTTTAAAGATGTGTCCCTTGTGGATAATCTCGTTCAGGCAGACTCGGAATGGAGGAAATGTGAGTCTGTCGCATTACTAACTGATGTTAGGCACCCACATGGCAGCTGGATTCGGTTCACTAGCTGGCGCTTGCGGGTTAAAACATGAGTCATTGCTTTATTTACTACACGTAAAATACTGTTTATTCCACAAATTATGAACGGTTGATAATGTGTACTTTGTTTAGAATTCTCCTGAACTGTACCGGTTTAGCATGCTAGTGCTTTAGCTCAGCTAACAGGTTGAACAATAAAGCACTTTACACTTAGCTGTAAAATTTCACTTGTAAACTCAAGCTCACTTGAACAAAAAATACATGATTTTGCACTTATATGGGGGCTAAAATGCAGAGCCGTAAGGTGAATTATTCGACAACGCAGGTGTAGCTAGCTAAATGGTCAAATCAACATCCCGGTGCCGTCTGATGCAATCCTTGTGGTTGAATGAAACAAGGCCGAGTAGGGAAACACGTGACTAGGGTTGCCACCCGTCCCGTAAAATACGGAATCGTTCCGTATTTGTAAATTAAAAGTCGCGTTCCGTATTGAACCGATACGGGACGCGCTTTGTTCCGTATTTTTATCAAAGGGGGAGAAATAAGGTTGAATTGAGACAGAACGATATCTGTGAATCTGCTTCTCTCTCTCAGCCTGTCTGTCGTGTTTCAGCAGCGTGTGCGTGAGTGATGTGTGTGTGTGTCGTCGGCGAACGAAATAACTCTTAGAGTCGACTCTTTGAAGTGAGCGATCAGAGCTGTCTCGTGTCGTGCCTGTTGAAGTCGCACGGTATTGGTCAGTCAGGTGGGTGTTATCAATGATCTATTATTACTGGATAGGACACACGTGACTTTTGAACGCGCCGGCATGGAGCCTCCATGTTGTGTGGAAGCAGGGCAAGATCGGAAGGAAGACAGCGTTTACAAACAACGAAAGGGCTGCTATGTTTTGTGTTTTATCGCTTTACTTATTGGAACTCCATCAGCAGGGACCAGGGGATCACATTCCACAAGTATGTATTCATTTTAAAATGATTTATTAGGTAAAAAGATCAGACAAAAGTTGAACAAATTAGTTCTCTTTCAATGACAGTAAAGATATACCCACATACATGTATTGATGCTGTATTATGTATAGATCAGTACCTACTACAGGGTTCCTGTGAATGCTCGCAAAGTCTTATAAAGTCTTGTATACAACCTTTGTCAAAAATAATGTCTATAATGTCTTATTCTACAGATGGAAGTCTTGCTATTTCTTATATGGAATATTTCTCTTCACAAAGACATTAATTGGCTTGAATACAAGTAGTCAGACATAACTTAAAGGTGTGAAAACATGTAGAATTGTATGAATGTTAATAAATGAACTTAAACATTAAAAAACTGGTGCCTTTTATTTGGAACAATAACCCTAGCAACAAAATACAGGATTTCCATGAAAATTTATTACAAGTATTTCAATACTGTAACATTAAATGAACTCAGATGATAGCATTGAATATTTCTACATTTACTTTAATATGTGTGACGTCTCCGTGTTCTTTACTTTGGATTAACACAGTCGACAGGTTGAAAAAAATTTATAATTTGTGTAGAGCCATCGGTCACTAACTAATAGCAACAAGGCAAGAAAACATGGCTATATTTATGTCAATGGCCATGTGATAGCAGCATTACACAATTTAATTCTTTGTCTTCTTTGTAAATAACTTGCATTTTGAAAATCGGATAATTATTAACGATTTTACAGCCATTAGAAGTCATGCAAGCAGTAAGGTCTAGAGAAAATGTCAGCTACGACAGATGCGAGAGCCGATAGTAGCCTAACATGTCATCAACCATTTTAATACTTTGATTAATGTTAAAGAGCTTTTTATCCTCTTTGTAAAGAACTTTAAATGTTGAAAATCTGACAATTATTAGCGAAGTTAGAGTGCAGCAGTGCAGGCTATGTGCCATTGTTTACAAGCTTCACTTCCACACAACATGGCGGCTCCATCACGTCGCGCCGGCCTCAATGCTAGCGAATAGGCAGCGTCCTATCCAGTAATATAGATCATTGGTCCGAGCACCTTTAGTGTAAGGAACCCTATTGTAATTGTTCTGATTTATTATTATGTTGCACATTGCTTGCAAGGCAATGCGCAATATACTGTTATTCAATTTTCATATATTCTTCCTCCTCTTCTTCTTCTTCTTCTTCTTCTTCTTCCTCCTCCTCCGCCGCGGCGCCGGATTTTTGTCCCGCTTCTTGTTTCGCAGTTTTCAAAATATCGACACCGTTCCAACTCCAGATTGTTCAGTCCGATTGTGTGATCCGGGCTCATATACAGAATTTTGATCGGATTTGCAGTTTTCCTAAAAACTTCCTTAATCTGGGAATTTTTTCCCATAGAGAATGAATGGGGAGCAAAAATGCATGCTCATCTACTGTATTTCAGCTTGACAGATTCGCACTGTTTCAAATACACTATATCAGGGCAGGCCTCCGAGTACAAATTCACTGTTGTTTTGACCCGCACTCGTTTATTTGTCATTTTATTGCCATCCCTTTTTCGTCCCATTGACTTCCATTCATTTTCACCCATATCAAATTCCAGGCTTCCTTTTGCCAAGCAACAACCAAAATTGATATACTACATCATGGCAGGTAACAGAGCAATAGTCCAGAGCCATACTGACCCGCACTCCTCTTTTTGTCATCTGTTCTTCCCTCGTTCCTCCCATTCATTTCCATTCATTTCCACGTACAGACATGGCAACCACCTTGGATACCATAGCAACCGCCTTGGGGGCCCACAGCAACCACCACAGATACCACAGCATCACCATACAAACCAACTGGAATACCTTAGCTTGTGGGCCATGTTAGCAATGCTCAACATCCCACGTTTCCTTCAGGAAATGTACTTTTCTAGTTATTATTATTATTATTATTATTATTATCATTATTATTCCCTAGGGTGAATCAGAATGTGTTTGTTTAACTTGGAGCGTTTCCTCCACTATTTGTTTTGTTTTCACAGAGGCACAAACCTAAATGCACCTAAATGCGCCCCAGCAAATCATGTGAACACGTTGCCTCCTCTGATTGGTCAGAGCTGTCTGGCACAGGAGCAGGAAAGTAAATGCTATAGTAGCAGCAGGAGCAGAGCAAAAACTGTCACTGTCTTGTTGCTGCTCAGCCTTCACTTATGGTCTTGTGGTTGCCCCGCGGCACTCACCTGTCCTGAGCCATGGCTCCATTCCATTGTTTAACTGTCTTGAGAGCTCTCACTTATCTGCTGTGAGACAGCACCATGTAACGCAGTCTGTGTGATGGGTTAGTGCCTCATGACGGCATCTACAGTACAGTTTTAGCACTAACCGGCTTTCTGTTTAGCTAAAACTTGTGGAGTTACACCATTTGGGTCGACAGTCGGGTTGGATCACATTCTCACCACAAGTGAACCACTCTGGAGTTTGTTTTGGTCCGAACTGAGACCTCCTCTTGTGGGTTTTGGTATGGTTGGTTTGATTCGCACCTGAATGCTATTACTGTTTTCACACCTGACGAAATGGAATACACCAAGGAAGCAAACAAACCAGAGTCCGATTTTAACCTGACCAAATAGTGCTGGTGTGAAAATGCCTTTGGGGTGCTTTCACACTTACATTGTTTGCTCTGAACTTTCTGGCTTCAACCAAAAGAGGTCTGGATCTAAGTGATCAGAAAGTCAATATTCTAGGTCTTAGTCTAGAGCCCTGCATATTTAGGTAAGTTTTTGCACTGGTTGCACTGGTGCGCCTAAATTTTTTTTCTTAGGTGCACCAGCACAAAAGTTAGGTGCACCCAAATTTTTGACCGCATCACATTTAACACCACAGTGTTACAGGTTCACGTTTTTTTAAGTGCTGTCCATATAGACAATATTGACTTGTAAATGATTAACAATCTGGTCAAGATAAATTTCTTTATTTGAAGCAAAATTCTACAAGAAAGGTAACTTACTGAAAAAGTGTTGGTGCTTAAAGTGCTTCACTGAGCTGAAATTTGACCTTAAAACATCTCAACATAAATTAAATGACAAAAAATGCAGTGCATTATATTATCAGTTTTACTTTATCTTGGCCAGGGAAACTGGTCAAGCCACAGTCTTCGAAATGTATACACTTTGCCCCTTTTATTTTCAGTGGGTCCTGGCTCGGAGTCAATCGTATGTGGCTCATTATCTGATGTCGTCTCCGGACCATGGCTTGACATAACCTGGGAGATCGATGGCTCCGTGTCAGAGCACTGGTTATGATTTTTAGAAGGATCAGGCCTTAAATTCTTAATGAAAAAGTTGTAAATCTTTCTTTTCATATTTTCTCATCATCCACAGCTACATTCACTCTCAGGGTTGCCAGGTCCAGCAAAAATATCCAGCCCAAAGTTAATCTAAAACCCGCCCTTCAGAAGTTTGAACTAGCCCGAAATATGTCTGTCACACGTTTGAAGCAAATGGCAAAACAACTGAGTTGTACGGCTTAGTATTTTGTTTATAAGAGATGTATTATCAGTCATTAATAATATGGTAACATTAGTGTTTATTAGTTCTTTTATAACAGTTTTATATCCCAGTCAAGAACATTTAATAGTAACATAATTAGCAAAAAAAAGGAACTGACTTTTTCATTTCACATTTGCAGTATTTGCAATACGCCTTTTTCTCATCATTAGGAACACTTTTAATGCATTACATCAAACCTTTTTCTTTTTCCCAGTCCTTGCAATACCCTTATTTCCCACATTTACCTGGCATATTAGCTAGCGATTGTTTTCTCTTCACCTTCTGTGTGTCTGTCTGCCTGTGTGTGTGTCTCTCTCTCTCTCATGCTGCCTTCCTTACATCATTTAGTTCTCTCTCTACACCTCCTTATGTCGATGTTCTCCTCGTTCTCGTAATTTTTAAAAGTAGTCCAAAAAACTTCACACCACCACACTTGAATTTACACCCACGACTGGATTTTCAAACAAGCCAAATTTGGTGTGAAAACCACGAATCTGGCAACCCTGCTCTCCTCGCTCAGACCACAGCCATCTCTGATTGATGCCCTTCACTATCTCTGATTGGTTTAGACCACGATTTGGGTCTAATATGTGTCTGTTGTTGAACCACAGGGAGACTCCAGAATCGCGAAGACTTTTTTTTCCCTTCGACTGGCTGGTCACACCGGTGCGACCTCAGATTTTTTTTGTCACACCATTGAGAAATTAGGTTGCATGTGTGAGCAAATTGGTCGCACTCTAGAGCCCTGCTTCTTGTATGGAAATATGCATTGCAACACATATAACGGTCACAAACCTCCTTTAACATTCGCTGTTTACATGCACTGCTACTGGTGTAAAACTGCTGGCGTAAATCTGTGGCTCTGTGGCTCTGCAGTCAGACTATTCTCCATAGGGCTCGCACTGGTAGGGCAGCCTGTGGTCACGTGACTACAGGCTGCCCTACAGAAAGCATGGAGAGCAGCGGCTTAAAGGAACAAGAACGTAGCTGCCAAAAAAGCAAAACGACATTTCTTTTCATTTTTTCAAGACACAGAAAATACCAACATGGGCAGAATGACGTCGGTTATTGTCATAAATTTCGATATCGGTAAATTTTTGGTTTATTGCCCAGGCCTGTGTCATACTGAGCAAAACACCATGATACACTAACATGTCTGTTTTACTCAAATCGGTCATCTCATAAATACAGGGTTGCCCGATCCCCCAAACCTCCAACCGATTTTGTAATAAAGTCACACTACACGAACTGAAGCTAGCCCAAAATCTAAAGTAACCGATACATTTCAATTATCTTAAAAAGTCTTCTTAAAATCTTACTTTCTTGTTCTTATTTAAAAGAAAATGCAAAAATCCTGCAAACCCCCATTTCTGAACCTTTCCAGCGACTGTATTTTTGCAAACCTGGCAACACCTGGTTTGGAGGACCAAAGCAGTGCTTTGGAGAGATGTATGCTGTCTGTTCTCAGGACTTCAGCAGGAAAATGTCAGGTCTCATTCTGCAGCAGTTACAACAGTTAGGCTTCATAGATGTGTGTGTGCCTGACTGACCTGTCTGCAGTATAGATCTGTCTCCCACTGAAAATTACTGGAGCATCATGAAGACAACAAGTGGACAACAGTGACCACAGACTGTTGAGCATCTCAAGTGTTCCTCACAGCAAGATACACAAATAGAGCTTACAAAACTGCAGCAATTATCTTCAATTCCCAAACATTTAAAAAGTCTAATTAAAAGAAAAGTTGATATAACAAATGGTATAAAAGACTTTATCTTTTTTTGTGTGATATATGTTAGGCAGTGGTTGAAGTGAGAGAAGTGAATGCAGATGCGGTGAAAAAAACATGGATTTATTGAAAAAAACGCACAAAAACAAAGCAGCATGGTGGCTGAAAACTGAGAATAAACAAGGCTGCACTAGTATCACTAAAGACAAAGTAAACGTGAGAATAACGCACAATACTGTACAAAGCTACTTACATAGACACAGAAACACCATGAAAGTATGCAAAAGGCAAAATGACCAGCAAGGGAATGAGCACAAACAGGGTTTAAAAGCAGGGGGAATTAGGACAGGTAACAACGATGAGTTGGAACACATTACAGAGACTAGACAAGACTAACAGGAACCATAAAAAGGAATGCAATGCACGACATAACAGACAGAGGGCTAAGACTAAGACATTACACAGAAAGGAGGGCAAGCATGACAATATAATTTTGTAAACAAATTTTTTAATTTAGCAATTAAACTGAAGGATGTAATTGAAATATCTGAAATAATTTCCTTTCAGTGTTTGTCTGTTTAAAAAATGGTTTAAGTTCATTAATAAATTACAGATGTTTTTATTGCATTTTTAGGAATTGTCATGACATTTCTGGAAATGGGGTTTGGGCTTTGCTCACTGGTCTGAAGACTTTTAGAAATAACCTCTGATAATCTGTAGCCCTAAAACATCTGCTGAGTCATCCAATCAGTGACAAAACTGTGTGTTATATTTTAATTTTACATTCTTTTCTTCTGCAGGAATAAATTGTCTTAATGAAAGTCCTGGTATCAGCTTCCACCTCAGGAGATACTACGAAAGAAGACAATATGGCATCCAGACAAACTTCTGATATTCTTCATTCTGTTACATCTCCGAGACAAATGCAGGAAAACTCAGAAATAACACGCAAACATCACTGTACAGAGTGTGGGAGGAGTTTTTGTCAAAAAAGTAATCTCCAAATACACCAGCGTATTCACACAGGAGAAAAACCATATCACTGTACAGAGTGTGGGAAGAGTTTTAATCGAAAAAGTAATCTCCAAATACACCAGCGTATTCACACAGGAGTGAAACCATATCACTGTACAGAGTGTGGGAATAGTTTTAATCGACAAAGTAATCTCCAAATACACCAGCGTATTCACACAGGAGTGAAACCATATCAGTGTACAGAATGTGAGAAGAGTTTTAGGAAAAAGTGTAGTCTCCAAATACACCAACGCATTCATACAGGAGAGAAACCATATCACTGTACAGAGTGTGGGAAGAGTTTTACTATACAGAGTAGTCTCCAAATACACCACCGTATTCACACAGGAGAGAAACCATATCAATGTACGGAGTGTGGGAAGAGTTTTACTGACCGGAGTAGTCTCCAAACACACCAGCGTATTCACACAGGAGTGAAACCATATTACTGTACAGAGTGTGGAAAAAGTTTTAATCAACAGGGTAATCTCCGAAAACACCAACGCATTCATACAGGAGAGAAACCATATCAAGGTTCAGGTTTTTTTCCCAAATGACAACCCATCACAATATTAATAATAAGAATAATAATACTTTTTATTTATAGGTGCTGTTCAAGGTACCCAAGGACAACTTGCACATAAATAAAAGCAATCAATGACAAGACATTACAGAACCTTTCCGAAAAATTAGAATATCATGGAAAAGTTGATTCATTTCTATAATTCCATTCAAAACAGTAAACTTTCATAGATTATAGATTCAGGGCCCACAATTTCAGTGATTTCAAGTATTTGTGTTTATTTTCACATAATTTGGGCTTCCAGCTCATAAAACCCACAAAAACAGGATTTTAAAAAAATTAGAATACTGTGGAGAAGAGACCATTGGCCAGTGGTCCAAGGTCCTCTTCAGATGAAAGTAAAGTGTGCCTTTAATTTGGGAATCAAGGTCCAAGGATATGGAGGAAGACTGGCGAGTAACAGAACCCAAAGTGAGGACCAGTGTGAAATATCTACAGTCAGTCATTATTTGGTGTGCAATGTCTGGTGCAGGTGGTGGTGCTTTCTTAAATCCAAGGTCACCACAACAGTCTACCAGAATGTTTTAGAGGACTTCATGATTCCTTCTGCTGAGTATCTGTATGGAGATGCAGATTTAATCTTCCAGCAGGACCTGGCCCCTGCCCATGCTACCAGAATCACCAAAGTCTGGTTTGATGCCCATGCCATCACAGTGCTTCACTGGCCAGCCAAGTCGACCGGACCAAAACCCCATTGAAAATCTATGGGGTATACTCAAGTGGAAAATGAGGGCCACCAGACCGAACAACAAAGAGTTGACAGCAAACATTAAGGATATCTGGGCTTCCATAACTCCTAGTCAATGCCACAGGCTGATTGCCTCAATGCCATTTCACATCAAGGCAGTGATTAAAGCAAAGGCATTCCCTATCAAGTATTGAAGATTTACATATTGTTTTGAAAGTCATTTTATTTTTGTTTTTTTTAAATGCAAAAACTGAAGTAGTTTGGGCTGATATTTTTTTTTTTATCCTTTTTTTTGGGTTTTATGAGCTGGTAGCCCAAATTATGTGAAAATAAACAAATAAATACTTTAAATTGTGGGCCCTGAATCTACAATCTATGAAAGTTTAACGTTTTGAATGGAATTATGGAAGTTAATCAACTTTTCCATGATATTCAAATTTTTTTTGGAAAGGGTCTGTACAAGTAGAGTATAAAACAAATAAAATGCATAGTGGATAAAGAGAATAGTAAACTAAAATAGTAAGTAAAGTAGTGTCTTGTATCCAGACATAACTTCTTTTAAGGATGTTGCTCTTTAGTGTGTTTTCTTTTATATGTAGACCTCAATAGAAACCAGGACTCAAAAATGGTTTGTGTTGGAGATGAGATTACACTAGAGTTAAAAACGTACAGGGCCAACGTAAAGCACCATGAAGAAATGTCCCTGAAGTTCAACTTCTAAAAAAATATTGGAGAGCTGAATTACAGTGGCCCACAGAGTCACATCACAACATTTACAAAGCAAAAACAAAAGCTGAGAACACAACAGCATTAACAAATAATGTAACATTAAGAAAAAACTGCAAACAAAAAAATCACAACACATCGACATTAAGAAAGTGTAACGCTACCACATTAGGCGCAGCACGACGACATTAAGCACAACACAACATTGGGTCTACCGTTTCTTGCTAATGTGTGATTGGCCATCCCAGTGGTCACTCTACCACAGAATTGGGTGATTAATTTTATATTACATGATTTTAACAGTTCATTCATATGTAATAATATTTTATTAATGGTTATTTTGTTTTATTATTAATAATAATAATTAGTTATTATTAGTATATTATTAAAAGTAACTAGTAATTCCTAATAAAATATTATGAATAATAATGTTTACTGTTTAAAATGTATAATTAATAATAATTAAATTTATATTTAAGCCTGTACCACACCATTACTATAAAAAAGAGCCTGTTTGATCAGGGCATGTAAATGGCTGCCCTCCCAGCAATGAAGCTGGGGCCTTAAATTTTGTTGTACTTCTTGCAATGACAATTAACTTATCTGAATGACGTTTCTTGGGGCCCCAGAACTTCCAAATCCACCCCTGGGCGGCAGAGACAGGTTGCTTGTGATTGGCAAAAGAAGCCAACATCTGCTCATCGAAGTAAACCTTAAAAACTCATTTTTAAATTACATTTGGCAGTCGAGCACAAAATGGCCACCCTGAAGCCCGTTCGTTACCCAATTATTCTCTAAAGGGCAAACTTTAGAATTTGCTCTCAGACTGATTTTGCACCAGCTTAATTCTCTCTGATGGACTTTTGATTTTGCAACAATTTTCTATTTTTCTTAACTCATCCTCTTTAAAACTAGAAAAAGAGCTTTTTGACATGTTTTTCTAATCAATAAAGTGAAAAAAGCTCAAACTTGACTCTGTCTATTTTTGATGGTAAAGTGTTTTTCACCAACACCAATAGTCTTACAAAGGTTGTGTGTGTAAGTAAAGCCCAAATAGACTTTTCTGTTTACTTCTAACAACCATGTGTACTAGAGAGCAATACTGTTCAGTACCTGTCAACACATAAATGATGGTGTTATAGGTCAAAGGCAGTGTTAATTTCGTTATTGATAATTGACAAAAATATTCTTTGATGATAATTTTTTCCACAACAAAAACGAGATGAGAACTAAAAAACTAATATTTAAAAATGAAAACTATGACTAAAAGTATTAGACTTTTCATCAATGAATAAAAACGAAACGAAAATGTCACAGAAGGACAAAAGTAATGTTTGTCCAGTAATCTGCTTTTTTAAATAAACCTGCCGCACCACATCATTACATCTGACTATCTCTAAGCTCCCCTGCCACACTGGTAAAGCCTAAACACACAACGTGCTGACATCACTTCTGTAGCTTAGATGGGAAACAAGAAGCAATTTATGGAGTAATTTCACTTTTGCTGCAACAGAAAACAAAACAGAGAGCAAAGTTTGTGGAAAATAACTAGGAAAAACACAATGAACCTCAATACCACCACGATATTTACGAAAAGGTAAGCCAATGTAGCTAGTGTAACCTTCTATGATAAGAGTATGGGTCACCTAAACATGGGTGAATAAATTCAAGCAGACGAGTTTGTTCTTAATACTTTTTTATATTGTTTTCTTTTTGACTACTGTGGCCAAACTACCCACTCTCATCTCTCCTCCAGACACACTCTATCAAACACTGAATTATTGAGAGCAAGAGTGACTGTGGCTACCAGACCAAAGTAATCAAAACAACATATATGAACTGGAATAAAATGGTCACAAATACATTTTCATTAACTCTCTTTTATAACATAAAACAAATTATAAATTAACCAGATTATTTAATATCAGATTCTTATTCTTACACTTGCTAGCTAGTTAGTGTAAATGTTAACTAGCTAGCTAACAATGATGAATATGTATATTGTTTGTTTCATGTAAAAATTTTTAGGTTTTTAGTGTCTAAAGTGGAAATGTGTAATCCGTTATCATTATCTTAGGTGTTTAGGTTAAATAGATCACAAACACATCTAACTGGAGCCATGAGACATATATAGCTGTTGTTAAATACATATTTGAGGTCAATGTTTTATTAAATGTAACAAAAATCAATAAAAATTTTTTATTTAAAATAGCCAGAAGCAATCTAAAAATATATTTAATTTAAAATAGTGTAACTATAAAATACATAACTAAAATTAGATTAAATATTTAAAACATTTAATTGACTAAAACTAGACTAAATTGTTTTCAGTTTTCGTTTACTGAGACTAAACTAAAACTAACAATAATTAAATTACCACAATGTGGCTAAAACTAATATACATTTTAGTCAGAAGACTAAAACTAAATCAAAATCACCTGTCAAAATTAACACTGGTCAATGGTCACATCAATCTTTTTTGACAGGCGTTATATTTCACATCTGAAAACATTACTGTAGACCTCTCCAGCTCTCCCCCCCCCCACTCACTCTCTCTCTCTCTCTCTCTCTCTCTCACACACGCACATACACACAGGACTGTCAATAGAGGCAGAGGTTAAATGCATTTTTAGAGATTTATTTATGCATTGCCGTCTCCAGGGCAAAGTGAGGGAAATATTCTCAGAAAATCAGTCCAGATTCACAGAAAGACACTCCAAATGCTATATTATATTTCAAAATGAAACAAAACTCACAGAGAGAATGTATTTATTTATTCATTTTAGATCATTTTTTTATGCATTGGCATCTTCAGGGCAAAGCCACGAAAATACTCGTTAGCAAAACACAGCGCCAGTTTCACAGAAAGACACACACACACACACACAATACTTTTATTTCAAAACTAAACAAGTAATTGTTTACTTCGGTCCGTGGTAAAGTTATTCTGTCTTATTTATACAACCGGCCCTCCGTCTGCTTCTCTGTGTGTGAGTGTGTGTGCACGCTGTGATAATTATTATAATATATTACAGTTAGTTAAAATAATCCATTGTATTTTATTTAATTAGATAACAGGGAAATGAAACAAATTTTATTGGCCGACTGCAGTGTTTTTACGATGCTGGCCACTACAAAAGCCATGATTTGCATCACAAAAACAACCGGCCAATTGTATTGACAGCGAAGTGTACTGCACATGTGCAGAATTGATTTGGGATCACATCATTGGAAGCATGCGAAATTTGAATGATTCTAGGCCAGACTAGGGTGTTTGGCGCGTTTTTTTTTTTTTGTGTTAAAAAAAAAAAAAAAAAAAGGTCGGGTGCTTTTTAGAGGGTCAGGTGGGGATGATCACCAATTCTTTTTTTTTTACTTGGCCTAATGAAGGGGAAATGAGAACAGGTTGATGTGGCTGAAGAGGTGACGTAAGCGAGCAGAGTGAACCTTGGGAAATGTAGTTAACGACGGAGCTGAGAGACTAGGAGTGTGTCCGAATTCAGGGGCTGCATCCTTCGAAGGA
>BRDA01013102.1:0-17160 GCA_036984385.1 Crenuchus spilurus | reverse complement strand
GACTGTACAGAGAAGGTACATTTTAACACAGGATTTTGTTTTGCAGGTTATGAGAAGATTAAAGAAAATATAGAAATATTAAGAGGATTTCTCTTCTTTCATCATTTTGGGTACATTATTAAGTGCAGACAACAAGGCAACAATTCGACTAATCGATTAATCAGAAAAATAATCGTTAGATTAATCGATAAAAAAATAATCGTTAGGTGCAGCCCTAATAAGCTGGTGGTGCTTTGTGCTTCCCTGAGCTAGTTAAGAAATGTCTGTGTTTCCAAATGGCTCCAAACCAATATTGGCTATCAGGGTGAATTAGTACGCTAAAAATGCATTTGCTAAATCAACCGCAGTGAAAAATTTGTGTTCAGATGAAATCTGTGACAGTATTATGTACGGGTTGGGCACCTCAGGGGCCCTAACCTGCACTGCAGCATTCACTGCCTGCAGATCTTGCACGAAATGCCACTTGTTTCGTCCATGCTTTTTTACTGGAAATATTGGTGTACACACTGGTGAGTCTGGACATGGTACTATTACCCCTGTTGCCAACAGGGCTTCAAAAACAGGCCTAATTCCTTCAACTGCTTCCCTTTTCAATGGATATTGTGGTCATTTAGATCGATATGCAGATTTTGGTGTAATAACCACTGGTGGGCACCCTTTTATCAAGCCAACATCATTTTTCCCCTTTGCCTACAGTTCCTCAGGCACATCGGATAAATCCGGGGTCTCGGAGGTCATCAGCATTGTTGATCCTAAAGTGCATTTAAGAGGAATGGAGACCTTTTCTGACACTATCTCTCCCGTTACTCCCATCACATTAATGCTTTTCTTACTTAAGGATACATGCGGATCATTATATCTTATTACCAAATGAGTGGCTCTGCTGTCTACTTAAAATTTGAGACTTTCCTTGTATTTATATGACTACCTGAGGCAGGCTGGTAGGGTTTCCACTTAACACTTGGGCATAAAATGAGTAATCTACATGTAAACTGTTTTATGGGCTTGCTCTCTCCGTCTCCCCGTTCTCCTGCACCCCGTCATTCCTCAACATCGTCTTGGGTGTCTTCACTCTCTTGGGTTGCATTGTTTGGGTGAAATGTCCTTCTTGATGGCATGTATAGTAGAGGTATGCATTACCGCAGGGCCCACCACAATACCTTGCAGCGTGGTACCAAAATTAATTGTCATTCGCGGGAGCGGTCAGTCAATCCAGACGTCGCAGGAGTGAGACTAGACATATGTTGAAAAATCCCGCAAATTAATAAATAGTCTAGGAAATGATGATAATCGTGCAACGATTACTTGCATAATGAACATTAAAACAGCTAATCAGTCAGTAAGAGAAAGTAATAAACTATTAAATATATAATACAATATATAATAAAATATTAAAGATGCAGCGATCCTGTGAACATGAAGTGTGCGTCATTGTGCTTCAGAAATGGTGGCACCTGTAGAGGTTTCAGCTGTGGAAAGAGCGCTTAAGATAGGTGAATACACAACAGTTAAGCCATCTCCAGGCAAGTTTGACATATTGAAGTCATTTTCTGTTGTAATTAATGGAGATGGAAATTGTCTACCATTTGCATGCTGTGATAAATGTCAGAAAGTGTTGGTGTACGGTAGCCACAAATCGGGTACCTCTGGTTTAAAGCATCATGTGTGCGCAGTTCTGAAGGGGCAAACAAAACTCATTCCCCACAAAAGTGACAAATGATTTAAAGAAGGAAATGACAGAAAATTCTGTTAAATTTGTCTGTATGGACATAAGGCCATTTGACACAGTGTCTGGTCAGGGTTTTTATAAACTTGCACAGTACTTGGTTGACACTGCAGCGAAGATTGGCAAATTTGATGTCAAAGAAATGTTGCCCCATCCCACAACCATTTCAAGGCACATTGAGGAAGAAGCAATAAAGCTAAAAAGATTTCTAGTAGACAGCATGACAGAGTCCATCAGCAAATACTGGTGCACTGTCACAACAGATATCTGGACGGAAAACTATAGGAAGACCTCTTTCCTTTCAGCCACTATCCATTACATAGAGGATAGTTACAACCTTTTGTCAAGGGTGTTGTTTGCAAGTCTATTTGAACCAGGAACCAGCAAGACAGGGGACAACATTCAATCTTTGTTGTTCAAAAACCTCCGTGCTTTTGGAATTGACTGCACGTGCATCACCAAACGTAAACCTCCCGAGGGGGATGCAGGGAATTTTGCTCAAAATAGAAAAGAAAATGAACAATATAATGATATATTTTTTATTATTTTGTGATTTGTGTGCTTTAGGTTTTATCAATAGATAGATAGATTTTATTTAGATAGTATACGCTTGTGTATGGCAGTTTTCTGGCTGGAGGATTTGGGGGATCTGGCAACCCTGAACGCAACTCCGTAAACAGAGCTGGCCGTCAATAATCCTGGTGGACATGAGTGACATGAACATTAGAATACTGCAGAAATCCATCGAAGAAAGACTGAGAGACATCCTAACGTTAGGACAGATATTTTTCCTTCCCTTTGTTAACATGCCGAGGCCCGGGCCGGATAGCACTGTGTAGGCCGTAGGTTGGGTGGCGAGGACGGATGATAGGCTGACGTCTATTTTTTTTAATGCCAAGCTATCTACCTACACTACCTTTGCGATCGACCGGTGCACCGCAGACGTAGCGTTTATGCATATAGTGTTCAATGAAATGTAGTAAGTACTGCCAGGGGATGAATGACCGAGAACGGAGCCTTATGTATCATGCATGTAATGCCTCTTACATCACTGGCCAAATTTGCTAGTAAGTTTTTATTAACACCCGCCAAAATTATTTTTTACCCGCATTTGGCAGGTTGGCGGGTGTTAATTTAGAACCCTGCCGACATCGCTGCTCTTTTTGGCTACTTTCACGTTAGCCCGCTGTTGTTGTTATCACGTGGGGTCTGCACGCTGGATCCATTCGCGGCTGGATATAAACGCTGGAGTGGAGTAAGCAGACTACTGGATTTGACTCCTTATATCGGAGCGCTTTTATCAGAGATTTTTTATGCTGGCTGATAAAATCCGATAATGTTTTTATGGCTGTTATCAGACCTGTATCCGATATCAATATCGGATCGGGACACCCCTAATAAAAGCATTACTTTCAGGCAAAAAATAAAAACATAAAGCCAATATGAAACCAAGAAAAGAAAACCAATAAACAAAGAAATAAACCAAAAACAAACAACTTAATAACCACTTAAGGTGGTAGTTGTCTTCACAGCCAGTCGCTACAGGGATGTCTGCCCCATTTAAACAGAGCTTAGTCAGTCGGCACCAGCGCTGTGAGGCGCCACAAGCGATAGAGTAGAGGGAGCAGCGGACAGCATGACTCTGGAGTAAAGCGCAGATGCATAAATGCATGAATAAAGAAACGCTGTCATGTCAACGGACAATTCAGCACCAAATGCTGTCCACATGCTCTACAGAGTGGCAACATTTCTCACTCCCAAACTGCGACACCTAAAGATGCTAGATGACTGCACAAGAACAGATGTCATGAATGCAGTGAAACAGCTGATAGGAGATATGTTTGAGGCCAAAAATGTCGAACCTGAATCGCCAACTAGGAGCGCATTTCAGTGAGTTTGAAGAATGGGAGGACGGTTTCCATGGCAATGGATAGAACAATGACTTTAGAATCAGAGTGACTGTTTAAGAGTTAACTGGACACATCTGAGACATCAGGATCACACCATGTTCTTCACTGGAGGAAAAATCACAGGCTCAAGTTTCCATCACTTAGTAAACTTGCCCGTAATGTACTCTGTATACCGGTATCCAGTGCACCATCAGAGCGAGTCTTTAGTGTTTGTGGGCAAATCCTTCATAGGAATCTGAAGCTAATGTAGCCCCTTATGTTTGTTTATTTAATTATTAAATTATTGTCGTTTCATTAACGAAAAAGGTCTCGCAGCATCCAGAATATGTTTGGTTAACTATTATTTATATGCAAAATACTCCCATACAGCTTTTTTAATTATTTGTTAAATTATGCTGCATTGTTTATAAAATAGGCTGCATTTTATCTGAAATTTTCTGTATAACCTACTGCTATAGATGTGTTTTTCCATTTTACTGGATGGATGGATGGATATTATAATTCTTGTTTATTAAAAATTAACACTGCTTTACAATATACAATTAAGTCAAGAAAGCTTTATTTTTTAAAATTTTGAATTTATGCTATAACACAAACCACCCATTACATTTACTATACTGGTGCATATTGTAGTAGAGGTCTGCATTACAGCGGGACTCCCGCGGGACCCATTACAATACCTTGCGGCGCGGGACCACAATTAATTGCCTTTGGCGGGAGCGGTCGGTCAGTTAGTGTAGTCGTCGCGGGAGCCCTAATCTGTCAGTAGGGAAGTCAAAACACTGGCGGAGCGTCATGTGAACAGACGTTCAGTCTCCCTGCACTAATAATTATTCATTAGGCTATAATTTTAAATATTAGATTTGATTGGCCATGTCGAGGGTGACGTCATCACCCAGAAGCACTTGCGGGTTGTACACAGTGTTAAAATAGTTATAAATTGTTCATATCGGTTATTTTATGCAGTTGTGTTGTGCTGGCTTAGTGTTTTATTAATGTAGTCATCGTCCTGTGCTGGTAGATGTGATTAATTTGTTTATGTGAGTAACTTACCGTCTGTGATATGTGCAGTAACACTGATCTCATGAGCAGCTTAGAGTGCGTTATAAATGTATCTGGTTTCATGCAAAATGCTCGTTAAGAAAGAAAAGACTGTTCTGTATGATGTTGGATCTGCTCAGTCCCTTTTTTTCTCTATCAGTACATTATTTAAGTAAATTTTAAGCTCTGCATACTTAATCAGATTGATGTGAGGATCAGGGGCGGTACTAGGGTGGAGCTACGGAGCAGTAACTCTGGGTCTTTTCTCAATATCTCCGGATCTTACATCCATCCCAGAACCAATCCAGCAACATCCGCTCCCTCCTTCTGTCTCTGAAAGAGACTGCTTGTGCATCCCACACACACTGGAGGACAAACTCAACTCGCGCGCATGTCCCGCCCCCCGTGAGTTCTGAGTGGGCAGACATGATTGTGGTGGGCGGGAGCGGGACGAAAACATGCGGGAGCGGGCCTAACAAATCAGTCCCGCGCAGACCTCTATATTGTAGTCTGACATTGTCATAAAATTATTACAAAGCACAAAAACATCGCTTACATATTGAACAGAGTTTCTTCCCCCCAGGTATCACTGTTCCATGGCATTGGTCATTGTATTTTATGGTGGTTTATGTTTACCTAAAAAACATACTATAAAAACTTAACATGCTTCTGATTTATGAAAATAAAGGTACAGTGGTAACCCTACTAACGAGTATTCCAGGTAATGAGTCGAGATCTTGTAATATTTTTGTTCCAGGTAACGAGTAAAATTCTAAGTAACGAGTAGCGTAAATTTGTTCAACTATGCCAACCGCTAGGGGCGTGGCGGTCGTAGCATCCCCTAGATGCTACCGTAGAAGAAGAGGTCAGTCAATACCTTTGACCGAAAGTGAAAGTGCTAGTGAAAGCGACGCTAAGGTAGCAAAAGGTAGTGAACAAGAAAGTTAGCTAAATTTTACTTTTGATGATAAGTGTAACCATGCCATACACATACGCCTGTCTTCCTCTCCTCCTTAGCGGCCAGCCTACACGAGTGTCGTCATTGTCTCATTTATTTAAAAAAAACCGCATATAAACACATTATTTAGCATATTAAAGTATACTATATATTGGCCGCTGACATGGATTAATCAGTTTTACATGTATTCTTATGGGGAAAATGCATCCAGCTAACGAGCAAATCAGCTAACGAGCTTGGCTCCTGCACTGATTAAACTCGTAAGTAGGGTTACCACTGTATATTATTATTATTATTATTATTATTAACAACAACAACAATATAAAATATAGCTGCGAGCGGCAATTTACGGGGTCTTCGCAATCTGCACAAATTCTGCAAGAATATGGTCTAATGCTGAGGCTTTCATGACATCAGAATATTCATTTCAGATTATTGCATTCAGCAAAAATAAAATCAAAATTTTGCTCAGATGTGGACTTGAACCCAAGACCTTGTCACTCACAGTCAGTCCTGCTTACCACTAAGCCACCATGCTTTCATGAAAGTGGCTGAACACGCAATAATCAAACTGAAAGAAGACAGTAAGAATGCATATTTCAGAAATTTTCATGGCACACAATAAGGAATCACTCACAATATGAGGTTAAAATTCACTTAAAATGTAAGAATCTGACAGCAGTTCTGACAGGCAGGAACTTTTTTTGCAGGTATAACATATTTCAGATCATTGCAGTCAGCAATAATAAAATAAAAAGATTGCTCGGATGTGGACTTGAACCCATGACCTTGTCACTAGGATGCAAATGTGCTAAGCCAACATGCTTTTCATGAACTTTGCAGAGCACACAATACTCAAACAGAAATAAGACAGTTTCATACACTAAGAATACATATTTCAGAACTTTTCATGGTTAAATACAGAATCACTCACAATCTGAGGCGTAAAGTGTAAAAATCAGTCCTCAGGTAGAAACTGTCATACAGTTACAACATTTTTCCAAACATTTCAGTGAGCAATAAGAAGGCCCTCTCAATATGACTGCTAAACTTTCTTAACACAGAAGTTTCAGGCCTAAGCCAGATGTTGTCACACAGTTTAAAGACATTTCTTTTATAATTATTCAGAATTAGGCTCAGGTCATTGTAAAAAACACATGTCCAGATTGGGTAAAAATTCAGAGACTAGTTTGAAAAGTCTATATTTCAAAGTTTGGCAATAAGCAAAAAAGAGGTATACTTTTGAAACACACTCTTTTTACAGATTTGTTTGTATCAATGCACTGAACAAGAATGATCCCAATTTCCATCAGATTTTCAAAAGTAGATGGATATATCTGATTTTTATGAATAGCACCTCCCATTGGCCAAATTGCACTAAGTCTGAACATTTTTCAATAGAATCATGTTCAGACTAAGTGCTTGAAGTTGCATCAAAATATTCATAAGCATTGATGAGAAATCACTGAAAAGCACTGAATCTGTCAAACTAATGTGCATATGATGGCCATCTTGTATAGAAATGTCAACATTTTTTTGATAAATATTAATTTTAATTGCCTTCTGGATGTGACAACATAAAGTATGTAAAAATCCTAGGACTAGTTTGGCTTTCATCACATGGCATTGTGCAAAAATAAATTCAAAACTTTGCTAAGATGTGGTCATGAACCCAAGACCTTGTCATTGAGAGTCAATCATGCTTACCACTACACCACCATTCTTTTCATGAGAGTGGCAGAACACACAATACTCAGACTGAAAGAAGACATTTTCATGCAGTAAGAACATATATTTCAGAACTTTTCATGGCACAGTAAGGAATAACTCGCAATATGAGGGTTAAAATGTAAAAATCAAACCTCATGTATCATGCAATTTCAACAATAAGAAGGCGCTCTCAATATCAGGGCTAAATTTGGTTAACACCCAAGTTTCTGGCCTATGCCAGAAGTTGTCACACGTTTAATTATTTACAGGTAGACTCAGGAGATTGTAAAAGCATGTATGTCCAGATTGGGGAAAAATCCAGAGACTAGTTTGAAAAGTCCATGTTTCAAAAATTTGCAATAAGCAAAAAAACTGTACATTTCTTAAACAGATTCTTTTTACATTTTTGCTTGTACCAATGCACTGAACAGGAATTATCCCAATTCCATGAGAATTTCAAAAGCAGATGAAGATATACCTGATTTTTATGAATAGCGCCACCTAGAGGCCAAATTGCCCCAAGTATTGCAGGCAATTGGAGAATCCCTATCTGGACACAGATCTCAAGTTTTATCCAGATTAATGATTGTTAAGACCATCAAATACCTACTGACAGCTGACTGGTAAATAGCAACCTCAATTTTTTAATTATCAATTTGCCCATAAAAGTTCACTTATTGAATGGTATTTAGATGCATCATTTCAAGTTTCAGCTTGATAGGACCTACAGATGCTTAGAAACAGACATGCAGCATTTATAGTGCCCCCCCATTGGCCAATCTGAACAAAGTTTGAAAATCTTTCCTAGAACCAAGTCCTGACTAAGTATTTAAAGTTTCATCAAAATATTCATAAGCATTCCTGAGAAACACCTGATTGATTACAATGCACTTAAACTGACAATTATTTGTATATGGCAGCCATATTGTTTTAAAATTTCAAGATTTTTTTGATAATTATTTACCTCCAGTCTTAGCTCAATGTAACAAGGTCATGTATGTCCGGATTGGGCAAAAATCCAGGGACTAGTTCATAAAGTTGCATATATCAAAAATCCGCAATAGCAAAACACACTGACAATAGTTCTGAAGTTTCATCAAAATAATCACAAGGATTCCCGAGAAACAGCCAACTGAGTAAAACATGCACTGAATCGGACAAGTTAATTTGCATATTTGCAGCCACATTGCTTTGAAATTCTGAACACTCTTCTGAACATTTTGATACCAAGCACATGAGGATTTGTCAAAGATCCTAAGACTAGTTTGCAAAAGCAGGTTTTGTGATTTATACAAATTTCCAACACGCCACAGTGGGCGGAGCTTAATAATCAAAATAGCAAATTAGTTTTGTTTGATCCAAGGAATCGGGATCACCAAACATGTTTAATGTAGTCCTTATGGTCTGATTTAAAGCACCAAACGCATTGCCTTGCACTATAGCGTCCCCTTAAGGCTGATCAATCAATCAAAATTTATTTATATAGCGCTTTTTACAACGGGCGTTGTCACAAAGCAGCTTTAAATAATTAGTAAGCAATTTGAATCTAAGCCCGATGTGAGCAAGCTGATCTGGGTGAGAACCTGTGGATGTGTAATGACCCTGATTTCCTACCAGATTACCAAGTTTCCTAGCTCTGGGCCTTACAGTTTGGTCTGCACAATCACTTCTATCCAGGAATAATAATAATATTCTAATAAGAAAAATTCTAACAAATACAATAGGGTTCCTTGCACCAAGGTGCTCGGACCCCTAAAAAGTTGTCATTAATGTTGTTTTTGTTGTTATTGTATTATCAATATTATTGCTCATTCATTAATTGAATTACATTTTATTTTATTTTGTATCCCTGAATCGGTAATCCTTTTATCCAGAGTACAGATCTAAATGGATGGAAGGCTCTGAGCCGCCTCTTGGAGGTCAGTGGATGTCCAAAAACAATGAACTAAGATGATCCCATCATGACCTGCCACTTCCACCATTGGGAACTGTCCCAAGGGATTATCATCTAGTGCTTCTTCTTCTTCTCCGCTTTCTCTCTGTTTTAAGCGGGTTTTAGGTCCCTTCCTCGTTCGTGTGTGCTGGGAAACTGGACTATTTGTTTCCTGCATCCTGCATGTGTGGCGCAAAGCTTCTACAGCATCGTCATATGGTCCACCTTGTGCGCCAGCCGCAAGGGGTTCTGGTGCAGGGTGTGTAATGTCCTGCTGCGCTGGGGCGTATGGCGGCGGGTTTTGATGGACTGCAGGTGGATCTCCCTGTGGAGCAGGTGGGGGGTGGACATTGGCTGGTTGTGGACCCCATGGAGGGGCGCTATCGAGGTCTAGGTCGATTTTGAGAGATGCCCCCTGAACCTTCCTTTTTTTCTGCTGTTCATCTCTTTTATGTGCTTCTGCTATCCATAACTTTGCAGCCTTTAACATTTCAGACTTATGTTCCTTATGGAATTTATTAAGTTTCTTATTAGGTCCCTTTTCTATGCATGCCTTAGAGAGGTTTAAAGTCCTGCCTTCAGGATTCAGATCAACTCTGGTTGGTTGGCTCCACATTCCATGGGCGTTTCATATCGCACCAGGTGGGGGTGGGCTTGTCGGACTCTAGCCTTCTTTATTTGATATAAACCCTTTTTGTATCAAAACCTATTGTACGTGGAAGTTTAATCTTTTGAGGAAATTGCTTAGCACGGTATCATGCTGGCAATGTAGAGTGGGCAGATTAATACTTGCCTAGGGATACAACCAATTTCTTGATGAATAGAAACAAGGTAACATTTAACTTGTAATACACTTTGAGGCTTGTTAGTATACAATATCAAAGTAACCCATCTTATTTGATTATGGTCTCAGTTGATGAAAAAGAAGTTACATTCATTTGTAAACATACATACGTTATTCACAACAAATGTGAAGGTATTAATTTGTTACCATATTACTAATTACTAAAGACAACCAGGTTTACATACATAGGTTCAGGGTGCATATGAGTCCTGTGGGTTTATGAACATCAGATAGTGGAAATCATATTACATAGGTATGCAAACTCATTTTAGAAAACATTGACTTCCTCTGGGTTTGTAATTAATTTGTTGTGCCCTCAGCTATCCCAGAGGGGGAGCTGTTGATTCATGTATGGCAGTGATTCTCACTATTTTTTTCAAAAGAGCCATATTGACAGATCAAAGTCAAGGAGAGAGCCACAATATACACCAAGTCACTCAAATAATGGAAAAAAATAAACAACCCACTTCTGGACTAAACCTTTGCGCACTGAATATATTGCTCTAGCTAGCTTATAGAATTGCTGCTGCCATGTAGCCACCCTGCTGCAGGATTGCCAGGTCCAACTAAAATACTCAGCCTAAAGTCAGTCTAAAACCCGCCCTTTAGAAGCTTAAACTAGTCCAGAATATGTCACGTATGAAGCGAATGGCAAAACAACTGTGTACGAGTGTACGACTTAGTATTTTGTTTATAAGGGATTTATTATGATTATTGCCATTTATCTTAAAGCCATTAATAATATGGTAACATGAGTTTTATTAGTTCTTTTATAAGTGTTAAACCGTGAACCTAGCAACAGCAGTCTCATGCAGCCTGCTGTTGGAAACAGTGCCTGTGTTCCACAGTATCCCTGATTTGGAACCAACTTTAATTGAGGCAAAATGAGAGGGCAAGTGCTTGGAATGTAAAGTGCATTACAGTACAGCTTTCAGCTTTGTGTTGTATACTGTACATAGGCCTAGTTCATTGTTGACCATTTCAAATAGTGGATGCTTTTAAGCGTGAACAAGTCAAAGATGAAGATATGGATATTGTCCATATTTGTAGAGTGCTCCATGGATTTCTTACAAGTTTCACAGAGATATAAATTCCTGACTCGGCCTGCCTCTGCTGGGGGCATTGAAAAGCTGTTAGCTTTTTGATCTGGAGGCTCAGCCATCTGGCTATTGATTAGTGAGGTTATTTACGCCAGGACCCTAGCTTTGTGTCTATGCAAGAGGGGCTCCCTGGGGGGAGAGTTGCCTTATCTGATCCGAGGTGCTGTGAGGGGTAAGCTTTGGAGCCAGTTCAAAGGCCGTTTCAGGTTATCTGACGTGGGGGATACAATCTCTTCTCAAGATAGGGGGAAATCGGGAGCCTAGCTCAGTGGGAGTCATACATCTCCATGAAGAGAGAGAGGGGGTTAATTATTTGATTTACCCAATAGTCCATCAAATAATTTCTTTACCATCTTTCCCTACAACCCTTTACAGGAAAACCCATATGTTTTACTCAATAAGGCATACACTTAACAGCTTCTTCTCCATAATTCTCTCTCATATATTCAACATTTGGATCTCCCCACTCCTTGGTGTCATATTTCAAAGTACTCTCATGGGATCCCATTACTTCAGCTCTCTCAACCCCTTATTATCCTGTTAATTTAGTTCCTTTCTCCTCTATGGATTGTGTACCAAATTCTGATCGACCTGGGTCTGGGGTACCTTGTCTATAAACAAGTAACTCTTACAGCAGTCTACTGATTCTATGAGTACATTACTCAGATTTTGTCATCACAAAATCATTAAAACACACACAGAATTCAGTTATCCACTCTGGGAGAGGAAAAATCTGACCTACTTTATTTGTGGAGGCATATAGCAGATGCTCTTACCCCGAACAATGTACAAAAGTGCTTTGTTTCCATTAAGAGAATTCTCAGCTAGTACAGACAGGTTAGAGTCTGAACTATTTTTTCAGTTCAGACACTGTTAGAACAAAATCATTACTAATACCTAGAAAGAAGGAAAGATACACAATTATACATAATATATGAGCATTACACTGTGTTTTAAATTAGTGCCCACTTAATTATAGAGTCATGCAACTGCTTGCTCTGCCCTTATAGTTCACACTTAGGCTAAACAGAAACTACCTGAAACTATTGATTGCAGACAGATTTTTGGTACAACAAAACGGGAACAAGAAGGGGGGAGGGGCACAGTTTTTCTCATCATTGACGGCATGATTTTTCATCATAAACAGCAAATCTTTTAATGGCCAAAGCAAATACTACAGCAGCACAAACATGATAAAATACAATTTCACTGAACGGGCAATGTCCTGAAGCAGTCTTTAATTTTTTTTTCCAGACACAGGCAGCCTTGGGGGCTGGGTTTAAATCCAGGTACCCAAATATAGATATACCCAATATGTAAATACACAGATAACCTTTAAGGGTGTGCATATTTATGTCAGCAAGCTATTGTTACTTTTTATGTTCAGGAAAATAACATATCCCCCCAGTTACACAAAAAAATCTGAAAATTATGTCTATTGGAAAAAGTATGTGGCCAAGTTGCAACTTTCTCTCAGATTTTTCCAGCTTTCTGCATGGAGTATGTACCTGCTGTACCATTTAAGGTGGAACAGGACATTCAGAATGAGATGCCTACTAATAAGAAGCTAATGTCAGCTTTGTATTTAAATTCAGGAACAGCTGTTTAAAAAAGTTTAAAAATACATTGAGTTGTAAGAGTTTAGCTGTTCACAAGCAATTTTCTGGGTGTTCTGTTAGCATTAGCTGTTTGTAATGTTTATATGAATACATTCACATAATGAAAAAAACTTTTATGATGTTTTCATTAGGGGCCCCTGGTTTTCCTGGAGCAAGCTTTGATTAACTATGCTTTGCGGATCCTCTACAGCAAGAACTACACTGTCCTCTACACTCCTTTTTTCATGCGCAAAGAGGTTATGCAAGAAGTTGCACAACTCAGCCAGTTTGATGAAGAGTTGTACAAGGTTTGCAGCTTAATCTTTTGCTTTTATAAATTTTTTAGGGCATTCTTTTTAAATTGCAGTGTATGTTTTTTTTTGCAGTTGTGTTTTAAGAAAATGTAATCAATTTGAATATTTTCATAAAATATTCACAGCTGTAGAAATCAGTTTTGTGCAGTTTTATTCTTTAGGCAGTCAAATGGTTTTGCTTTTTGAAATTCCATCATGCCTCTTCAGGTGATTGGAAAGAGCAGTGAGAAATCTGATGACACCTCAGTGGATGAGAAGTATTTGATTGCCACTTCTGAGCAACCTATTGCAGCCTTCCTGAGAGATGAATGGCTAAAGCCAGAGGATCTTCCCATCCGCTATGCTGGAATTTCTACCTGCTTTAGGCAAGAAGTGGGCTCCCACGGTCGAGACACCCGCGGAATCTTCAGGGTTCACCAATTTGAGAAGGTGAGCTTTAGCTGCAGAAAAAAAGCAACGTTTTTCATCTGAAACAATGTGTTTTTCCTATCATCTGCTACTTTATCTGGTGTTGTCTTTCAATAAAACCTGTATGATATTTTAAAGTTTTATTTATATTTGTTATTTTAATGTAATTCTTTTGCTGTTTCACATCCAGATTGAGCAGTTTGTGTATGCCTCCCCTCACGACAGCAAGTCTTGGGAGATGTTTGATGAGATGATAGGAACTGCAGAACACTTTTACCAATCGCTAGGAATTCCCTACCGTATTGTCAACATTGTCTCCGGTCAGTTTTTTCATTTCAAGAATTTCATTGACAATATAAGACTTTCTGTTTTCTAGGTGATGCAAGTTCATAACACCTGCTTTTTATCATCATGAATTTAAAAGTGGTATTGTTGACATGACAGCTGAAGCTGTTCCAGTGAGTTGAACTCCATTATACGTAATTTATTTGACTTATGTCTGATAGGTGTTCTTAACCATGCGGCCAGTAAGAAGCTTGATCTAGAGGCGTGGTTCCCAGGCTCTCAGGCCTTTAGAGAGCTGGTCTCCTGCTCAAACTGCACAGACTATCAGGCTCGCCGTCTGCGTATCCGATATGGCCAGACAAAGAAAATGATGGACAAGGTATGAACTTTGACTGACTATCCCAAAAAATCCCTGAAAGAGGTCTTGGTAATGATTCTTCACTGTGATATAAACTTTTAAATCTGCGTCTTCATTTTAGGCTGAGTTTGTGCACATGCTCAATGCAACCATGTGCGCCACCACCCGTGTAATATGTGCCATCTTAGAAAACTACCAGACAGAAGAGGGCATTGTTATTCCAGAGCCACTCAGAGAGTTCATGCCTCCAGGTGAGCTTATGTCTGTATGCTTAAACTGTTTTTGTACAGATTGTTGTTACACTATGTTAATCTGTTATGCCGAGTTCTAAAATTTATTTCTTTGGGGATATTGAAGCATGATGGCTTTAATGATGACTCAAGCATGCAATCTCTTCAGAGCAGAGGTTTTACAGTCCTTGAAATGACTTAAGAATCTGCTTAGTGTTGAAGTAAATAAACTAAATGTCTTTTAAATCATCTTGATTTATCTAGACCAAGGGTTCTCTAAATTAATTATGCACTGAAACTGCATATTTTTGTGCTTTCTCTCATCTCAGCCAACCTTGAGTTTCACTTGAGAGTACATTGATGTGACTTGACATTATGAAAAACAGAAATAAAATAAATTGTATTAAAAAAAAAACTGAACACTATATGTGTGCACACTATGAGAGAGATCTGCAGGACTGACAGACTAAACCCAAGTTTGTGTACCTCATTTTGTATTAGCATGTGAAATAACTTGTGATTTTGTGATCTAGGCTTAACAGAAATTATCAAGTTTGTGAAGCCAGCTCCTATTGACCAAGAGATGTCCAAGAAGCAGAAGAAACAACATGAGGGAGGCAAGAAAAAGAAGCAGCAAGCTGTTGACCCTGACCTGCAGGACAAAGTAGAGAACATGTCTGTCGATGACTCATAGATTTTCCTTCACACAGTCCCTGACAGTCACTTCTGTCTTTAAGAACTACATTTCATCTTATAATGGCATGCCACTCCCTACATCTTCACACACCCATTGTCGTGCCATTCAGAACACTGCAGTTTTTTGTTGTTTTTAATCAGCTTTAAAACCTGCAAAGCTGAATTTGTCTCCTTATATTTCCATGTTCAGGATCAGTCATTTTAATCAAAGTTGTGATGGTGACATGGAGCAGCTATTGAAAAACAAAAATCAGTCAATATTCATTATAAAGAGTTTAATATTATCAGTACACTGTAATTTATGTTAACTGTCTGCAAATAGCAATGATATGGAAGGCTGCATGCAACAGTGCTTCTATTAAGGGAATGCAAAATATGGACAATATCCATATCTTCATCTTTGACTTGTCCATGCTGAAAAGCATCCACTATTTGAAATGGTCAACAATGAACTAGGCCTGTGTACAGTATACAAGCTACTTTGTAACAATTATCTGAATGGTGGTATATACGAATAAAAAAATATGGAAACAGTGTGATATGTCTGTTACTATTAATTGATCCTTAATCACTAATCATTTGTTTGATTCAATTTATGATTGATACGCTGAGTGGGTATTTTATTTATGAATAAACTTAATTACCCTAGTTTAGGAGGGGGGGTATTTTTCTTCGATTTGCAGTAAAATTTTAATGAGCAAAACTACACAAACACAACATACTCAAATTATATGAAAAAGGGTTATTTAGGTAAAAAATTTTTTTTTTTTTTTTTTTTTTTTTTTTGCATTTTTCTTTTTGTTTAATTCAGTTACTGTTAGTATATTTTGTAAAGTTTCTGCTGTTCAGTGATGTGTTTGGACTTTGGGCTCCTTAGACAATGCCTCTGATCAAATCTTGACAAGGTTGATTAAATCCCCCACTGTCTAGTCGCAGCCATCAGCCAAATGGCAGTTCAAAGTCCACTGTCCCTTAGAGTTGGCCTTCCATTTGGGAGGGGGGTGTTCTCTATAAGACTTGGTTGTTCCTCTGAGCAGACAGTAAAGGAAGAGACCAGGGAGCTGCAGTATCTGGTCTAACAAAAACTTAATCAAATAAAGAAAAATTTTATACATTTCACTGTCTCCTGACTATCCTTTGGTGCTGGCAGAAACATTTACATCAATTGATGCCGAAACCCGGGATCCAGAAACCGAAACATCTCTTCAACTGCTGATTTGGTGAGTGAGAATTCTGGATACAAAGGACTTTACAGATATGAACTACCACAGAAAGAAAGTCAGTTTGTCTTGTTATAAGTCCTAGCTAGGCTTAAGTGAACTGTTGAGTGGCACAGGTGAGCACACACGACTAGTTATATATAAAAGTTATATATGTGAACTGTGACATGACATGACAACTGTGTTTTCCAGATCAGCTTCAGGTCTGTGTTTCACAGACGGGAGTAGGTGGTGTTCCTACTTCAGAGTAAATGATTCTCAATTTGTCTATTTTGTGTTTGTGACTGCTTTGTTACAGTTAGCTTCTCAACAAACTAGGGAAGATTTTAGATTGTGTAACTGCTTTGTTACAGCCCAGATAGAAAGAAGTGAGCGGACCATGGTTGGTCCAGTAATGGCAAAGTCGGTGGCCCACTAGCGGCTGCCGCCAGCGGTTCACTGGCGTTTTGCTCATCGTTTTCTGGGCGGTGCACTAGTGTTGATTCAGAGTTTCAGGGAAAAAAGCTGCCTTTGAGCCACTCATATTACAAATGTGATTAATTTCAATTTTACTTAATTTATTTTGTCATTAATGATTGCCTAGCAACCAACCAACATATTGGATACTATTGCAACCACTTAGCAACACCCTAGACAACCACCAAGGTTACCATAGCAAAACACCAGCAGTCACCTAGAAAACCTTCCCAAATGCCTAGAAACACCCTAGTAACCCTCATATACCATAGCAACTGCCTACCCTGCTGAAAAAAATAAGCATAAACCAGCATCAGGTCCATGCTGGTCCAAGCTGGTTTATGCTGGTGTGGTGCTGGTTTTGCTGGTCAAC
>BRDA01013101.1:57797-91212 GCA_036984385.1 Crenuchus spilurus | reverse complement strand
AGTGCTTGTTCCAAAATGTAGGCTGGAGATTGGCTGATTAATCGGGTCAAAGTCACCAAAAAATGTCATGTTTACAGTCTATAGCTGCTGTAGAACAATGTTAGAGCTCCCTCTAGTGTCAGTGTCACCACTCTACAGACAGTCTTATCAGTGTAGCTGCTGTAGAACAATGTTAGTGCTCCCCCTAGTGTCAGTATCACTACTCTACAGACAGTCTTATCAGTGTAGCTGCTGTAGAACAATGTTAGAGCTCCTCCTAGTGTCAGTGTCACTATTCTACAGACAGTCTTATCAGTGTAGCTGCTGTAGAACAGTGTTAGAGCTCCCCCTAGTGCCAGTATCACTACTCTACAGACAGTCTTATCAGTGTAGCTGCTGTAGAACAATGTTAGAGCTCCTCCTAGTGTCAGTGTCACTATTCTACAGACAGTCTTATCAGTGTAGCTGCTGTAGAACAATGTTAGAGCTCCCCCTAGTGTCAGTATCACTACTCTACAGACAGTCTTATCAGTGTAGCTGCTGTAGAACAATGTTAGAGCTCCTCCTAGTGTCAGTGTCACTACTCTACAGACAGTTTTATCAGTGTAGCTGCTGTAGAACAAAGTTAGAGCTCCCCCTAGTGTCAGTATCACTACTCTACAGGCAGCCTTATCAGTGTAGCTGCTGTAGAACAAAGTTAGAGCTGCCCCTAGTGTCAGTATCACCACTCTACAGACAGTCTTATCAGTGTAGCTGCTGTAAAACAATGTTAGAGCTCCCCCTAGTGTCAGTGTCACCACTCTACAGGCAGCCTTATCAGTGTAGCTGCTGTAGAACAATGTTAGAGCTCCCTCTAGTGTCAGTATCACTACTCTACAGACAGTCTTATCAGTGTAGCTGCTGTAGAACAATGTTAGAGCTCCTCCTAGTGTCAGTGTCACCACTCTACACAGTCTTATCAGTGTAGCTGCTGTAGAACAATGTTAGAGCTCCCCCTAGTGTCAGTGTCACCACTCAACAGGCAGTCTTATCAGTGTAGCTGCTGTAGAACAAAGTTAGAGCTGCCCCTAGTGTCAGTATCACCACTCTACAGCCAGTCTTATCAGTGTAGCTGATGTAGAACAATGTTAGAGCTCCTCCTAGTGTCAGTGTCACTACTCTACAGTCTTATCAGTGTAGCTGCTGTAGAACAAAGTTAGAGCTGCCCCTAGTGTCAGTATCACCACTCTACAGCCAGTCTTATCAGTGTAGCTGCTGTAGAACAATGTTAGAGCTCCTCCTAGTGTCAGTGTCACTACTCTACAGACAGTCTTATCAGTGTAGCTGCAGTAGAACAACGTTACAGCTCCCCCTAGTGTCAGTGTAACCACTCTACAGGTAGATGTCAATAGATGCTGTAATATAATGGAAAACAAAGTAATGTTTCCTGAGAGAAAGCAGTAAGACAAAGTTCAGTATATTTATTTAGCCACTATTAATAACATATACTATGTTTACTGTCAGTATAATTAGACTGATTATCGCTTAGAAAATGCAAATAAAAGACATTTGGGAATTGGGTAACAGTAGCAAACCAGCTATAGGCAGAGGATAAATACATGACTGATAAATCTATCACTTCCTCTCAAGTTAATAAGTATTATAATTTAATATTTTCTCACATAGAAAATCACATATTTATCAGCCATCAGCCACTCTTCTCTGTAAATATCAGCATCAGCCAGTGAAAAACCCACATTAGCCAAATACATATTCAGACATTTATTAAAAAATCTTGTATTTTATTCATAAATCCAGAACTTTAGTGAAGCCCAGACTTTGCAGTGCACTACAGTGACACTGACATGGTGGTGGTGTGTTAAAGTGTATTTCTAAAAACCTCAGTACAGCAGCAGTGTCACCAGTGGAGGATTAGAGGACCAACACACACTGTGCTGAGCTTCAGTCTCTGGCTTTACATCTACAAGGTGGAGCAAAAAGGTATGTGTGTCTAATAGAGTGGACAGTGAGTGGACATGAGTGTTACTGTTGTATGTTTAAAGGACAATTTAAGAAGATATGCAGAACTGGAGACTCTAAAGAGTTAACACAATACCTGCAGGCACATAATAAACTATACAGACTTGTACAGAACCTTGTGGAAGAAGAACATTCATATTAACAACACAGTAACGGTTCCAGTTAAAGCTATTTCCACACGACTTTAGAGGACAAGCTGTCAGGATCATGGTGAGACAATGTGAGCGTGTGTGAGCATCTAAACAGCAAAAAGCTGAAAAAGGAACCGTTTCAGTCCACCAGCTGAACAGTGTGTGTGTGTGTGTTTTCTCGATGTACCCACAATCCCACTGAGACCTGCACAAACTCTGTGCTTTATGTTTGTTTAGCTGAGACTCTCTCTCTCTCTCTCATTATGTCTGCATCTCTCTCTCTCACTCCCTCCTACGGCCTCCCATCTGTTTCACCATTACTTCTCTCCTTTCTCCTGCCTCTCTCTCTTTATTTCTTTCCCCCTTTCTTTTTTTTCTCTCTCTCTTTCTTCCTGTCCTCTTTTTTTCTGTCAGTTTCTTTTTCTTTCTTTTTTTTTTCTATTTCTCCCTCGCTCTCTCATTCTCCTTCTTTCTTTCTCTCTCTCTCCTGCTTTTTTTATATGCCCCATTTTTGCTTTTCTCTCTTGCTTTCTTTTTTATCTCTCCTATTCTTTCTGTACTCTTGTCCATCTCTCTCTTTCTTTTTTCTCTTTCTTTCTGCCCTCCTCTCTTACTCCTTTCTCTCTGTATCTCTCTCACACACTTTCTCTCTCTCTCCCCCTCTTTTCTTTTCTCTCTGAGGTGGTGAAAAAGGTGGTGGCTGAGGTGGTGGTGCTGATCATCCAACATCTTGACCTCCCATCCTAACTTTTCAGTCAGCTCAAGTCCTCAGCGAGCCGGCACACCAACCTCTGAGATCCTGGTGTGTAAGGCCACGCCCCTGTTTGCTTGGAAGCCACACCCTCTCGTTAAACCATCAAAAGTCTTTTTTTAATACTGAATTTAGCATGTTGGGACAAATAAACACATACACAGCTGTAGAGAAGTACAGCCAATAGAATAGGACTAAACATGAATAAACCATTGTCACCATGCCAGGCCTGGGCTAGAGGGCACCACATTGAGCTGTGGAGCAGTGGCAGTGTTCTCTGCTAAATCCAGTAGTTTTGGGATGAGTTGGTAGAGTATAGATGAGGATGCAGTGGTGGATCATTCAACATCCTGACCTCACTAACTGCTCATGTGGGTGAATGCAATCAAATCCTCACATCAATGCTCCATAATTTAGTTAGAAAGCCTGGACAGTAGAGGCAGATACCTTAACAAAAGCTGGATAAACTCTCTTCTTTAATACCCAAGCAATGAATGAGCAGGTGTCCCAATACTTTTGTGCAGCTAAACTAGTTAGTGGAGTTTCTGACTTAGTAGATGCATTAATCTCACAGCTCCAGTGTAAAACAGGTCTTGACTGATGAGCTACAGCTTAGGAAGGACAAATGGATGGTTTATGGTGTGTGTGTGTGTGTGTGTGTGTGTGTGTGTGTTTGGCTAAAAAGCAGGCACTGTGCTTCTGAAATTGGCCGGTTCTTCTCCAACCTGTTTGTAATGAGAAAGCGAGTCCACCACAGCTCGGCCCAGATGACTGTGGAAAAGCCTTTGTGGAGGCTGGAGTTGTCATGCACCTGTTAACTGATCCAGTCCAAGCTTTCCAGAGAGCTTCTCCTCCTCTGCTTGAGTTTATTAGTTCAGACCATCTGCATTAGAGCCAAAGAACAATGAACATCAGGCAGTTTATGCTGAAGAGATCCAACACCAAGTCACCACGTTTCAATCCCAAATGTCCAACTTTGATGCCAATTCTGAGCTCCTGTTCATGCCAAGCTTGAGGACAGCTGGCGTTTCTTCTGAACACTTTTGTATGGCTCATTTTTCAATTAAGGAAGAAATCCCTGCTATGTGCTGTTCGTTGGCAGGGCTTTCTTTAGCTTCGCAGCTTTTTTGTAAAGACAGACCTTCAATTACATTCGCAAACCAGCAAAGAAAACCACTTTATCTGAAGGCTGCCTACAGTCAAAGGAGCCTTTTCCATGTAATAAACAATTTACTGTGAAATGCAGAATGTAAGCAGAGTCTGGAGGTTTGTGCTTAGGGATCTGACTTTGTAGCCTTTGTAGCCCACAATACAGGATGTTACAACTGATGCTGAAAACATGAGACACGCCTAAACTAGTGCTGGCCATGACCTCAAATCAATATCACAATCTATGTAAATTTTACCTAAATTACAGTTTAAAAATGACTAATTTGTTGTGTTTGTTTCATGCTCACACATTTGTCTTTAGAATAAGCTGCTCAAGATGCTAAGTTGTCTCAGTGTTTGAGAACTTCCTCTTTGTTTCCTCTTTGTTGTAGACTGGACAGGGTGGAGTCACATGGTTACAAACAGAATAAAAAAAGAGAGAATATACATAGAAAGAAATTATTAACAGCACTAACCACACAATTACATTTGCTACCAATTTTTCTGTCCTTGATCGTTGTTAGTCATAAAAGTCCCCCTTGCTACACCATCTGCCCTGAATAAAACACCACACAGTCAAGATTATACACACCTCAAACACTCTACGCTCACTCACTCACTCAAACAAACTGAGTTTATCACAAACCAGGTGTAAACATGGCTGATGAGAGTGAAACCATTGCAGTGCTAGTCGTGAGAACTTTCTGCTGAAAGAAGCAGACCCCAACCTCTCTCTCAATATATGTCTGTTTCACTCTTTATGTCTTTCTGTCTCTCTCTCTCTCTGTCTGTTTCTCTCTCTCATTATGTGTGTCTCTCACTCGTGTCTGTCTGCCTATCTCTCTTACTCATTATGTCTCTCTCTCTCCCTCCTACGACCTCCCATCTGTTTCACCATTATTTCTCTCTTTCTCTCTCTCTCACTCACTCTCTCAATCACTGCATCACTACAGCCTAGCCAAGTCATGTTCGGTGCCTCTTTACTTTTGGCTGATTGACTATATTTGAGCTCAGACAGGAAAATCTAATTGTTTATTGCTTGACTTGAGTTTAAACTGGTTCAATTTTGCTGTATTATGCATTTCATAGTAACATCCATGGTTCAATGCAGAAAAGAGAAAAACGAGTCAGTGTTCAGTGGCCATTGGCCTGGACTAGCAAATAGAAAGTGAAAGTAAAGTTCACAGGTCAGCTTAAAGAGCTCAAACCCCACTCATATATGGTTGCTGATAAAGCAGCTCCTCCATCAATCAAAAGTTTCAATCACTGTGATTAAACTACATCAGTTCTGGATGTAGTATTATTTATATTTTATGGCATTTAATATAAAAGGTTAAATAACTTTTGATTAAAGGACGACAAAAAAATGTATCTGTCTGTAGAGTGGTGACACTGACACTAGGGGGAGCTCTAACACTGTTCTACAGCAGCTACACTGATAAGACTGTCTGTAGAGTGGTGACACTGACACTAGGGGTAGCTCTAACCTTGTTCTACAGCAGCTACACTGATAAGACTGCCTGTAGAATGGTGACACTGACACTAGGGGGAGCTCTAACCTTGTTCTACAGCAGCTACACTAATAAGGCTGCCTGTAGAGTGGTAACACTGACACTAGGGGGAGCTCTAACCTTGTTCTACAGCAGCTACACTGATAAGGCTGCCTGTAGAGTGGTGACACTGACACTAGGGGGAGCTCTAACATTGTTCTACAGCAGCTACACTGATAAGGCTGCCTGTAGAGTGGTGATACTGATACTAGGGGGAGCTCTAACATTGTTCTACAGCAGCTACACTGATAAGGCTGCCTGTAGAGTGGTGACTATGGATGCTCCGATCAGGATGCTGCTGATCACCGATACTGATCACATGGATTGGCTATAGATTTTTTTATTTAATTATGATGAGTGCTACTGGCCATGTGATATGGAAAAAATGAACCATAAAATCACCTTACGTAATTTAGACAAGAACATGCTTTACTTTCTTTTTCAAGAGAAAAAATACAAAAATTTGCAGACACAATGCAGCAACTATTCAAGTCAAAAGGACAACAATACTTACATTTACCTGCTATCACAATCTTTAACAGACTGAAAACATTAAGGCTCTAAACAGGCTAAATCAAATAATGTCAAGTAAAAAAGGGAACATTCATTGTTTTTTAATGAAGAGGAGCATCTCAACCTTTTCAGTCATAAGTCTGTTCTTGTGCTTGTCCAGTGTTGGATGCAGTGCTGAATAAGTGCTCATTCTCTACACTTGTGCAGTGAGCCTCAAAAACTCACCTCACTCCGCCCAGAGTTTGTTCTTTAAATGACATATAAAATTTGTTGTGTTGAAGCATTTTAATGAGCTTCCCCTGCGAGGTTTTTTTTGTTGCATGTGTTGCAGGATGCATACTTTACTTCACTCTCACAGACAGTGTAAAACCTCACATGGCAGACATGTTTGTCTAACATTGTTCTACAGCAGATACACCGATCGGCTGCCTGCAGATGTGCCTGTAAATGTGACTTTTTTTTACTGGCCTTGTGAGTGCAGGACGATAACTTACAAATAATCAGCCAATGCATCAGTAATAGCCAACAGTCTACTACTGTATGAAGTCTGTAATTACCACCACAAACTTTTGACAGGGATGATATGAAGGCCATCATGACTACAGGATGCACACTGATGCTGGCTCTGTTAATAGTGCCATTAGAAAAGATTATGAGTGCATTAGCAGAAGAGAGGAAAACAGGAAGGCGGAAGAGTGGAATGAAACAGAAGAAGAGATTGAGGGACGATTGCAGTTCTTTGGGAAGTTATTCAATGTTCAAAGTCTAATTTCAATGGGATCATTTATTTTTGCAATTTTGCAAATTAAGACAATCTGAATAGAGGAACTGCAATATCTTTCTATAAGTACCCTGAACATTCTTCTAATTAGTGAAATGGAGATGTATATATGAGCCTGAGTGTCAAGGGGTTTAAACCTCAGTAATGGCCTGGAACTGTGTTCTCTGGAACCTTTAGGACGAGTTGGAGTGTCCAGAAGTAATCATTCAACATCAATACCTGATCTTACCAGTGCTCTCATGGCTTAATACAATCACATTCCCACAACAATGCTCTAACAGCCACTGTAAAGTCTTCTCAGTAGAGGTGAACAAACTCTTAATGAAGAAAAGCTGGACCAGCAGGTAGATAACTGTGGTAATATAGACAATATAAACTCTACAGCAGGATTTGGATTTTTATGATTGAGAATATTCACATTTTAAACAAATCTGCTCAAAAATGAATGCACACTTCATTAAATAATATAATCCATCCATCCATTATCACACCCGCTTAATCCTCTATCAGGGTCGCGGTTAGTCCCCTACCCCCTCACTGGGCGTGGGGCAGGGCATTACACTATTCATAATATAATCTAACCTATTAGTATTATAAACATTTGTAAATCAGTGTAATTTCATCTTTCAGGCTGACGCAGTATAGTAACACCTCTACTTCATGACTAAACTTCTGTTAAAGTTCCTTATTCTAATGCTTTGGGTTTCATTTTACTATCCAGAGACACACAGCAGTTTTATTTCAGCTTCACACACAGCTGCAGTATCTCGCTCGCTCTCTCTCTCTCTCACAAACACACACACACACACACACAGCCCAAATATAAAACTTTTTAAGGTTGTATGCGTGTGACTTCTGCATATATATATATATATATATACACATACATATATATCATATGAGAGCAGGAGAAGTCCCTCCACATTTCTTTATCTTTTCTCTTCCTCACGTCTCTTTCTCTGCTTCTCCTCTCAATGTCCTAAAAATATTCCTTATGTGACTCAAAACATCTTTTTTTCCTCCATGTCTCTCTCTCCTACAAAAATATATAAAAATAAAACATTAACACCTTGAATATTTGTAGATTCATGTACAGCTACATACCACATGATGTATAATTAAAGCATCATATTGGTGATATGGCTGTTGGTGTTATGGTTAGGGGTGTTACAGACAGTGGTGTAATGGTTGGTGGTGTTATGGTCAGTGATGTTAAAGACAGTAATATTAGGGACAGTAGTGCTACAGACAGTGTTGATATGGCTGGTGATGTTACAGTCAATGGTGTTAAGGTCAGTGGTGTTACGGTCAGTAGTGTTACAGACAGTGTTGATATGGCCGGTGATGTTATGGTCAGTGATGTTACGGTCAGTGGTGTAATGGTTGGTGGTGTTATGATCAGTGATGTTACAGACAGTAATATTAGGGACAGTAGTGCTACAGACAGTGTTGATATGGCCGGTGATGTTATGGTCAGTGATGTTACGGTCAGTGGTGTAATGGTTGGTGGTGTTATGATCAGTGATGTTACAGACAGTAATATTAGGGACAGTAGTACTACAGACAGTGTTGATATGGCTGGTGACACAAACAGTAATATTAGGGACAGTAGTGCTACAGACAGTGTTGATATGGCTGGTGATGTTACAGTCAGTGGTGTTACGGTCAGTAGTGTTACAGACAGTGTTGATATGGCCGGTGATGTTATGGTCAGTGGTGTTACGGTCAATGGTGTAATGGTTGGTGGTGTTATGGTCAGTGATGTTAGAGACAGTAATATTACGGACAGTAGTACTACAGACAGTGTTGATATGGCTGGTGATATTATGGTCAGTGGTATTATGGTCAGTGGTGTTATGGTCAGTGATGTTACAGACAGTAATATTACAGTTAGTAGTGCTACAGACAGTCTTGAAATGGCGGGTGGTGTTATGGTTGGTGTTGTTACAGTCATTGGTGTTATGGATGGTGGTGTAAAGGTCAGTAGTGTTACAGTTCAAAATAACAGACACTTGGCACTTTGACAAGACATTTACATTTAGACACTCTTAAGCAGAGTGACTTACACTTACAGTCATGTTACATTGGTAAGAAAATGTAAAGGCAGGACTCCAGTCTGCCATGTATGGGTCAGCGGTGTTACCCACTACAATACAACAGCCTACGTAGATATCAACATTCACATCTAGTTTGCTACCAAAATGACCGGGGTGCTAGTTACTGGCCCCACCCACTTATTTACACCAGCATGCCACTGCCTCACTCCTGTATGAGTCATGCTGGGGGGTCAGCCATTAGGATGCATTTGTAATGGGAAAGAGAGAGAGAGATATACGGGGGGTGCTCCAGGCATTTAGCAGAAATGTGTGTATGTGTGTGTGCATGTGTGTGTGCGTGTGTGTGTGGAGAGGAATCACGATTTCCCTGCAGAAACAGGTGCAATGTAAGTGAAAGAGAGAGGGAGAGAGAGGGAGAGAGATACAGAATAAAATGACATTCAGAAATGTTAGAGCTGACGTTTACTGTCATAGTGTAGTAGAACAGCACCTCCTAATGGCAGCAATTGTTAACAGCAACATCAGAACAGTATAAGGTTCTGCTTTGGTGCATTTAGGATTGGTTAGTTTGTATCTGCAGTATTTTAGCTCTTAATATTCAATATAATATCAGAGAATAAAGAAGAAATGCTCAGTTTTATGTATATACACTACGTCAGGGGTGGCCAACCCTGGTCCTGGAGAGCCGCATTCCTGCACAGTTTGGTGATGTCACTGCTCTGACACTACAATTAAACCTGCTAATTGCCTGCTGAGTTGAATCAGGTGTGTTTGATCAGGGAGATCACCAAACTGGGCAGGAATGCGGCTCTCCAGGACCAGGGTTGGCCACCCCTGCACTACATGAATAAAAGTATTGGGACACCTGCTTATTTATTGTCAAAGGTATTAAAAAAAAGTTTATACTGCCGTTGTTGGAGTAACTGTCTCTACTGACCAGGGAAGGCTTTCTATTAGATGTTGGAACAATGCTGTGAGGATTTTATTGCATTCAGCCACAAGAATAGAGTCGCTAGAAGGTCAGGATGTTGGGTGATCACCACCACCTCATCCCCAACTCATCCCAAAAGTACTGGATGAGTCCCACCTATCCACAGCTCAATGCTGTGCCCTCTAGCCCACGCCTGGCATTAGACATGGTGCAGGTAGGTTCATGTTCAGTCTTATTTTATTGGCAGTACTTCTCTGCAGAGACTAGACATGATGTGTGTGTGCATTTGCACATCTGTGTCAACTTCACACGTAGCTGAAGGTATTCCTTAGACGGGATGTCCACAAACCTGTATGTGTATGAGAAAGTGTATGAAAAGTGTGTGTGTGTGTGTGTGTGTGTATGTGTGTACCTGTCGAATGGGTTCAGGTACACGGTATTGGCAGCAGGATAGTGCGAGTTGAACTGCCGTGGCAAGACTGATGCGATGACCTATGGACACGTAGACGGGCTTAATGCTGCTGTCTGAACTCCGAAGTGCCTGAGATCACACACACGTACATATTTTTTATGATTTGGTCTGCAGTCATATGGAGAATGTAGCCATGTCTACAGTGTAGAGACACACTGCAGATTCATACTGGATTACTACACTCCACAATTATTAGTGTCAGAGTGTAAACACTACACACTGCAGATTTATGCTGGGTTAAAATCACTCCACAGTTATTACTGTCAGACTGTAAACACTACACACTGTAGATTCATACTGGATTAACATCACTCCACAGTTATTACTGTCAGACTGTAAACACTACATACTGTAGATTCATACTGGATTAATATCACTCCACAGTTATTACTGTCAGACTGTAAACACTACACACTGTAGATTCATACTGGATTAACATCACTACACAGTTATTACTGTCAGACTGTAAACGCTACATACTGTAGATTCATACTGGATTAACATCACTCCACAGTTATTACTGTCAGACTGTAAACACTACACACTGCAGATTCATAATGGATTAATATCACTCCACAGTTATTACTGTCAGACTGTAAACACTACATACTGTAGATTCATACTGGATTAATATCACTCTACAGTTATTACTGTCAGACTGTAAACACTACACACTGCAGATTCATACTGGATTAACATCACTCCACAGTTATTACTGTCAGACTGTAAACACTACATACTGTAGATTCATACTGGATTAATATCACTCCACAGTTATTACTGTCAGACTGTCAACACTACACACTGCAGATTCATACTGGATTAACATCACTCCACAGTTATTACTGTCAGACTGTAAACACTACACACTGTAGATTCATACTGGATTAACATCACTTTACAGTTATTACTGTCAGACTGTAAACACTACATACTGTAGATTCATACTGGATTAACATCACTCCACAGTTATTACTGTCGGACTGTAAACACTACACACTGCAGATTCATACTGGATTAACATCACCCCCCAGTTATTACTGTCAGACTGAAAACACTACACACTGTAAATTTATGCTGGGTTAAAATCATTCCACAATTATTTCTGTGAGACTGTAGAGGTGCTGCAAATTGATTCCTGGTTTAAAATAACTGATTTTCTACTATATACAAAGGTTGAGGAGGGAAAAGTGTTTCCAAACCCACAGTAACACACCTGCCCGAGTGTTCTCCCAGAGGCAGCGGTCAGAGGAAATGTATCCCCAGCTTTCTTCAGAGCACTGATCTACAGAGAGAGAGAGAGAAAGAGACAGAAAGATAGACACAGAGAGAGAGAGGGTGAGAGACAGAAAGATAGATAGAGAGCAAGAGAGAGAAAGAGAGAGAGCGCGAAAGAGCAAGAGAGAGACAGCGAAAGAGCAAGAGAGAGAGAGAGAGAGAGAGAGCGAAAGAGCGAGAGAGAGACAGCGAAAGAGCAAGAGAGAGAGAGAGAGAGCGAAAGAGCGCAAGAGAGAGAGAGCGAAAGAGCGCGAGAGAGAGAGAGCGAAAGAGCGCGCGAGAGAGAGAGAGAGCGAAAGAGCGCGCGAGAGAGAGAGAGAGCGAAAGAGCGCACGAGAGAGAGAGAGCGAAAGAGCGCACGAGAGAGAGAGAGCGAAAGAGCGCACGAGAGAGAGAGAGAGAGAAAGAAAGAGCGAGGGAGAGGTTCTCCTCAGTTAAACAAGTACAAACCACAATGTTTTTCCTAGTCTCAGTGGAATTGTGGGTACACTGGCATCTGTTTACTGTTACCCTGCACGCACGCACACACACACACACACACACACACACACACACAGGTGGCCTGAAGCTTTCTGCTGCAATTAGAAACACACAGATACTCACATTATCTAACCATGATCCTAAAAGCTTTTTCTTGGAGAGCTGAGAGGAAATGATGATACATTAACTCTGCTTTTAGTGTGAATCTGCTCAGTCTGCAGGTTTTACATCCTCTATGTGACACATCTGAGACATCATACAAAGAAAAGTAGAAAAGTCATACAAGAAGGGTCAGGCCAGGCAAGCAGGGGCAGGTAAGGGCTGGTAGAGACATGTAAGGGCAATAGGAGGTAGGCAATGGCAGTCAGGGACAGGAAAGGGCAGTCAGGGGTAGGTAAGGACAATCAGAGGCAGGCCAGGGCAGTCAAAGGTAGGTAAGGATAGTAAGAGACATGTAAAGGCGGTATGTAAGGGCAGTGAGGGGCAGGAAAGGGCAGTATGAAGAAGGAAAACACAAACAGAGGCAGGTACAGTCAGTCAGGGGTACAGTGAGGAAAATAAGTATTTGAACACCCTGCAAATTTGCAAGTTCTCCCACTTAGAAATCATGGAGGGGTCTGAAATTTTCATCTTAGGTGCATGTCCACTGTGAGAGACATAATCTAAAAGAAAAAATCCGTAAATCACAATGTATGATTTTTTAATAATTTATTTGTGTGTTACTGCTGCAAATAAGTATTATATAAAAAATCACACATTAAGAAATAAATCTTTTGAATGAAATCATATGTGCCCCACAATTATTAAAGTTCATGATCCCATGTATCCTTACAAGGTTCCCAGGTCCTTTGGAGGAAAAACAGGCCCACAGCATCACCGATCCTCCCCCATATTTAACAGTGGGCATGAAGTGTTTTGCTGCGTACTCATCTTTGGTGTTACACCAGACCCACTTAGAGTGTTTGTTGCCAAAAAGTTCTATTTTGGTCTCATCTGACCAAAGCACACAGTCCCAGTTAAAATCCCAGTACTGCTTGGCAAACTCCACCCATTTATGCTTATGAGTATAACTCTGAAAAGGCTTTATCCATGCATGCCTCCCAAACAGCTTGTTGGCATGTAGATAGTATCTGAAGGTTGTTTGGGAGACCTCATAACCCCAAGATGCTACCATTTGATTCAATTCTCTTACAGTGAGCTTCGGAGAACTTTTTACTTCTCTTACCATCCTTCTCACTGTGCGTGGTGGCAAGATACACTTGTGTCCTCTTCCAGGCTTGTTTGTCACAGTTTCAGATGTTTTGAACGTTTTGATGACTGCTCTGACTGTAGATAAGGGCATCTGCAGGTGAGTGGCTATTTTCTTATAGCATTGCCTAATTTATGAAGGTCGACACACATCTGCCTTACTTGAATTGTGTGTTCTCTTGGCTTTCCCATGTTTAAGAGTAAGAAAAATAGGGCTCTATGTAACACCATATTTATACCCCAGGGAAACAGGAAGTGATGAATTAAAGGTTCCTAGATACGTTGGTCCACTTTATAAACTACATTAGAAAGGACATAAATGGTTCAAATACATTTATTTACAAATAAATTGTTAAGGGTGCCAATAATTGTGGAACAGGTCATTTTATGGGAAATAATTATTTCTTAGTCAGGATTTGAATTTTTTTTTCACTCGAGTTGAAGGTTGCTTTTTTCTACATTTTGTCAGAGTGAGATTATGCTTCTGCAGTAAAAAAGTAATTTATTTTAAGGCTTTTAACACATTTTAAGTAGGGGGTGCCAATAATTATGGAGGGTGCTGTATCAGGCAACTGTAGTCAATTCTGGGCATGTAGGGAGCCAATACAGGGCACAGAAGGGCTGACAGGGTCAAGTAAAGGCAACTGAAATTTTAAATAAGGTGAACTTCCCCTTAAAAAATACTGACAAAAAAAAACATTAAGTGTATTGTCTACACTGATGAGCCAAAATATTATGACCACAAAGTGAATATTATTTCTTAAACATGATGCACATACAGATCTCTCACTTCTTCCATTCATTCATTCTTCTTATCATTTATCTCTCTACCTATTCATATAATCATCTGTTTTCATATATCTATTCACCCATACCTTCATCCATCCATCCATCCATCTCTTTAGCCATCAATCTATCCATTCCTCCCCCAAACTGTTTATTCATCCCTCTATTTGTCTGTTTATCCATCCATGCATTTGTTTGCTGACTCTCTATGTGAAAATAAGTCACCACACCTTCTGAGAAACCTCTTCAGCCCCCAGATGTCACACACACACACTTACACACACACACACACACACACACACAGTCTCACCCCTCTGGGAAACACCCATTACACACCTCAGTGCTGTACCAAGCTGGTGTGGGAGTGACGCAACAGTCTGAAACACACACACACACACGCATACATACACACACGCACGCACGCACTTCTTAAAATAGTGAACCAGTGTTCTGATTAAACCCACCAACACCAAACCCAAATAACATTACAGAACCTTATATTTGTTCTTATTTACTTAATTAAAGAACTTTAAAAAAATTAAAGAAATTAAAGCCTGATCGGCATCTTTACACTTTATATGCGACACTGTTTACACTGTATTAATGTAGTTAATAAACAAGCTAGTACAGAAGCCCAATTAGCACTGCAACAGAAGCCTAAATCACCTCCCTAAATCACAAACTTAAATCAGCTGCCTTAACCTGGGCTGAGCTGGACTGAAGGTGATGATTACAGTCTGCAGAGCTGAGAATAGAGAAGAGGTGAATGTATATGTAGAGTAAATGCAGAGATAAAAAGGTTTTGGTTAATAATAGTGTAACAGTGTTCACTTATATACACATCAGTAAACCCTGGCAGAATCCTTTTAACTAGGGATGCATGATACACGAGTGGCTGATATATTGTCTGATATACACAGAAAAACAAAATAAATGTTTTCGAGAACTAGATTGTAATTTTAGCTCATCATTTTGGATCCTGTTTTTAGCTTTAATGTGTGAATAATAGTTCTAACAGTTTTATATTACTTACAACAAAATAGACTTAAATGATTGGTATAATATCAGCATGGGCCATGATCAGATTAAAATGAGTGTGACAGGGTTTACTGTGTGTATAAATAAGTGAGCACACCAGTCAGTTGTAGCAGAGTGTAAAACCATCATCATGGACAAAGGACGTGATATGACTGATGTCTAAAAGAGGATGATAATAAGGAACCAGATGAAACATGGTGGTGGTATATTATCAGAAACCACTAACTTCGAGGGCTGTTCTAGAGCTGCTGTAGTGAAGGTGTACTGAGAATGGACTTCGATACTGATTGTTTCCCAATGGCAAAACAGTGGTGTCCCCATGAGCCATTGATGCCAGAGGGGAACGATGACTCTGACGAGTGGTACAATCAACATGCGACAGTGAACCAGTTTAAATCTCAATAATGAACAGTGTCAGGGATCACCACTGAGTGAATCCTCACTATTATTTAGGTTATTATTTATTATATTCTGAGATGACTGTGCATATATAACTTTTTAAGCTGACACACCAGACCTGATACTGTGATCACTTTATACCTGTGACAAGTGTTCATCAGTCTTGGCCACACCCTGCACCTGTAGAAGATTCTTAGCGACGCCTATACAGGGCAGGTCGGAGAGCACGCCGAGATGACAGGCCAGGCCAAACTCTGTATTATCAATTACAGAATTATATTAGAGTTAAATCATCAAAAAGAGCATTCAGCAAACATCTCTTCAGCACCAAACTCCTGACTGACCTCTGTAATGAAAAAGACCGTTTCCATCTACAAACAGCACCTGAAGAAGGAACGATAGAGAGCGTTATTCTCAAAATGTTCAGGAAACATTCATCAGCACAGAGAATAAACAAATGCTCCAAGAGCTGTGATGAAGAAATTGGAATCAGATGGCCAAGTGATATGAGACACGTGTGGAAGAGAGAGAGAGAGAGAGAGAGAGAGAGAGAGAAATATGGGGGTACTTAACATGCTACTGTTACACCACAACTTCCACTTTTGTCAATTTCAATAGTTCATAAAATATAATTAAAAAAATTAATTAACCGACGGGCGGTACGGTGGCTTAGTGGTTAGCACGTTCGCCTCTCAGCACTGAGGTCTTGGGTTCGAGTCCACATCTGAGCGGAGTTTCATTGTTCTCCCCGTGTCTGCGTGGGTTTCCTCCGGGGTCTCCGGTTTCCTCCCACAGTCCAAAAACATGGAGGTCATGTGAATTGGCTACTCTAAAAATATCTATGTGTGTGTATGTATGTGTGTGCGTTTGTGTTCACTCAGCGATGGACTGGTGCCCTGTCCTGGGCTTAGTTGAATAGTGTAGGGGGTAGGGGACTAACCTAACTAACTAACCCTGATAAGGAATAAGCGGGTGTGATAATGAATGAATGAATGAATAATTAACCGACAAGAGGTGAATGACAGTAATGCACATGTATACAACTAATAATCTGCTAATAATTTAATAGCACAATCTATTCATGTATTCACCTCAATCAGAATAGAATCCATTGTGATGCGTCGTGGATGGAGAGTTAGAGAGAGAAATAGATTCCAAACTAAGTTTTACAAGTAAAGCAAAACAGTAGACACAGGTGAACACAACGCTGCTACATCCAATGACTGACGACTACAATGACAAAAAGAGGAGGCTATAGAGGGGCAATGATTGGACACAAACGAGGGAACAGACCTGAACAATAATGTGACATCACAGGGGGGTGGAGCCATGGTGTTAGATGGATATGTGGAGGAAAAAGGGTCTCAAAACACAGGGAGATGGGTGTGGCACATGCAGGGGTGTGACACCCATTCATGCAGTCAGCTCATTCAGTCTACTCGTGTATTCACCTCAGCATAGAATCTATTCACGTATTCACCTCAGAACATAAACACTTAGCCTGACTGAGACAAATCTGATGATCATTTCTATCTGATCATTAAAATGGGTTTAAATGATATAATTAACATAATGAATGAAACTGAAGAATAATAGTCCTCAGTTGTCTGCGCAGCTCAGCTGATTTAATGAAGAACTGATTAACTAAAGCAGGTACTGATCGCTGATAACTACAGAACAGACTGGACTGATATGAGGAGAGGCCATGTGTGTATGCAGCGCTGAGTGATTCATTCATCTCTTCACTAAAAGGAGCTGAGAGAGGAAGAGTAACTGAGGAAAAACAGCAGAAAGAAGGACAGAAGTGATGTAGAGAAAAGCAGAATGAGAGAGGATGAGTGTAGGCGGGTTACGTGGGCTGAGTGTGAGAGGAGGTGGAAGAGAGAGAGTTTAGGAAGAAAAAAAAGAGTTTGCAGAGTGCAGGAATCAATGCATGTGTGGGAGAGAGAGAGAAAGAGAGAGAGAGAGAGAGAGAGAAAAGGGGAGAGAGAGAGAGAGAGGGGTCACGTGTCACATATCTAAAATGTGTACAGCAGTAATGGATGTTTTTATTTATTTATTTATTCATAAATGTGACCATTGAGGTTTCTCTCTGTGTGTGTGTGTGTGTGTGTGTGTGTGTGTGTGTGTGTGTGTGTGCGTGCGTGCATGCATGTGTGTGTGCGTGTGTGTGTGTGTGTGGGAGAGAACATGGCCTTCAAATCTGCTCCTGTATGTCATTGATGTTTTCTAAGTATTTCTGTAGAAGTTTGTAGCAGCTTGTTTACTGTCTGTGTGCCTGTAAATCATCAAATCTGTCCAAAACTAAAAAACATCTCCAAACCTGTGACAGAAAGAATCTCAACTTTTAATGAGCATGTCTGCTGGTCCAGTCATCATTAAATTGAAAGACTGCTGTCTGCTGTGTACATAGATGTAGTAAAACACAGACAGGACAGTGCGTATGGTGATGTACTGATAGTGGGGTTAATGTCAGTGGCTGACATTGTATATAAATGGAAAAATGTAATTACTGTTAGGAAATTTATAGCTGTACTATTATATTATATTCCCTTCTCCAAAAAAATCATCCTCTGCTGGCCACTGTGCGACTCCTGTAATGGACACAGACAACTGTTATGTGAGGATTATAATAGTTTACAGTGTTTACATTGAAATAGTTTGTGTAAACTATCAGTATGACATTAGTGACTGCCAACATCAGCTGTTACCTATCAGTTAACATTCTGGACCTTAAAATACCATATTGGTGTATTCTGATATATGGATGTATTGTGTTGCACTAATGTATTGTGTTACTATTATATTGGTGTATTGTGATGTAAAGTGGTGCTTGAAAGTTTAAAATTTTCGATATTTCTGCATAAATTTTACCTAAAACATCATCAGATTTTCACACAAGTCCTAAAAGTAGATAAAGAGAACCCAGTTAAACAAATGAGACAAATATATTATACTTGAAAGCCGTCCTGGCCCAGATGCAGCAAAACAGGTCCAAACCACCATAATACTACCACCACCATGTTTCACAGATGAGATAAGGTTCTTATGCTGGAATGCAGTGCTTTCTTTTCTCCAAACATAACACTTTCATTTAAACAAAAAGGTTAGATTTTGATCTCATCTGTACACAAAACATTTTTCCAATAGTCTTCTGGCTTGTCCACGTGATCTTTAGCAAACTGCAGACGAGCAGCAATGTTGTTTTTGGAGAGCAGTGACTTTCTCCTTGCAACCCTGCCATGAACACCGTTGATGTTCAGTGTTCTCCTGATGGTGGACTCATTAACATTAGCTTAGACGTTGCTCAGAAGTTACCCTGGGGTCCTTTGTGATCTTTGTTGGTCGATCACTCCTGAGGAGGGTAATAATGGTCTTGAAGTTCCTCCATTTGTACACAATCTGTCTGAGTGTAGATTGGTGGAGTCCAAACTTTTTAGAGATGGTTTTCTAACCTTTTCCAGCCTGATGAGCATCAACAACTCTTTATCTGAGCTCCTCAGAAATCTCCTTTGTTAGTGCTATGATACACGTCCACAAACGTGTTGTGAAGTGCAGACTTTGATAGATCCCTGCTCTTTAAATAAATCAGGGTGCCCACTCACACCTGACTGTCATCCCATTGATTAAATCACCTGACTCTAATTTCACCTTCAAATTAACTGCTAATCCTGGAGGTTCACATACTTGGATCATTTTCCTCAATAAATAAATGACCAAGTATAATATGTGTGTCTCATGTGTTTAACTGGGTTCTCTTTATCTAATTTTAGGAGTGAAAATTTGATGATGTTTTAGGTAATATTTATGCAGAAATATAGAAAATTATTATGGATTATCAGGTGCTAGCCTGCTACAAGCAACCAGAGACAGATGGCATTGGAGAGAAGTGACTCGTCTGTGCAGCCTACCATCACGATAGTAGTAGTACCCATATTTATGTACTGTGATATATTGATATGTTGGTGTATTGTGATGTATTGATATATTGGTATATTGTGATGTATTGATATGTTGGTGTATTGTGATGTATTGATATATTGTGATGTACTGATATATTGGTGTATTGTGATGTATTGATATGTTGGTGTATTGTGATGTATTGATATGTTGGTGTATTGTGATGTAATGATATATTGGTGTAATGTGATGTATTGATATATTGGTGTATTGTGATGTATTGATATATTGTGATGTACTGATATATTGGTGTAATGTGATGTATTGATATATTGGTGTATTGTGATGTATTGATATATTGTGATGTACTGATATGTTGGTGTATTGTGATGTATTGATATATTGTGATGTACTGATATGTTGGTATAATGTGATGTATTGATATGTTGGTGTATTGTGATGTATTGATATATTGTGATGTACTGATATATTGTGATGTATTGATATGTTGGTGTATTGTGATGTATTGATATATTGTGATGTACTGATATATTGGTGTAATGTGATGTATTGATATATTGGTGTATTGTGATGTATTGATATATTGTGATGTACTGATATATTGGTGTATTGTGATGTATTGATATGTTGGTGTATTGTGATGTATTGATATATTGTGATGTATTGATATGTTGGTGTATTGTGATGTAATGATATATTGTGATGTACTGATATATTGGTGTAATGTGATGTATTGATATATTGGTGTATTGTGATGTATTGATATATTGTGATGTACTGATATGTTGGTGTAATGTGATGTATTGATATGTTGGTGTATTGTGATGTATTGATATGTTGGTGTATTGTGATGTATTGATATATTGTGATGTACTGATATGTTGGTGTAATGTGATGTATTGATATGTTGGTGTAATGTGATGTATTGATATGTTGGTGTATTGTGATGTATTGATATGTTGGTGTATTGTGATGTATTGACATGTTGGTGCATTGTGATGTATTGATATGTTGGTGTATTGTGATGTATTGATATATTGTGATGTATTGATATATTGTGATGTATTGATATGTTGGTGCATTGTGATGTATTGATATGTTGGTGCATCGTGATGTATTGATATGTTGGTGCATCGTGATGTATTGATATGTTGGTGCATCGTGATGTATTGATATGTTGGTGCATTGTGATGTATTGATATGTTGGTGCATTGTGATGTATTGATATGTTGGTGCATTGTGATGTATTGATATGTTGGTGTATTGTGATGTATTGATATGTTGGTGTATTGTGATGTATTGATATGTTGGTGTATTGTGATGTATTGATATATTGTGAAGCACTGATACTGTACTGACGTATTGTGATGTGTGTGTAACCTGTGGTATTAGACTGGGCTGTTCTCTCTCCAGTCTCTTTAGCAGCTGAAGAAGGGGAGGCGCTTCTCTGAAGGCCAAAAAACCAGCAATGTAGGGGGCACTGAGGGTCACCATCTCACTACACTCATACAGCAACTACACCAAAGAGAATGAGAGTATCTAATCAGTTACAACTGAGTCCTAAACATGACACAGACAGACAAACATTAATGACTAAAACAGAAAAATTAAAGAGTTTTGGTTGTATAACAAAGTTGGTTTTGATCTCAACAAAAACAATCACACAGGTTTCTGTCTGCAGCTTATAGTACAATAGAATAACAACACTACCACTAATAATGTAATGCTGTATTTGTGTTGTACTACCAAAAATAAAATGATCTTTATACATATATATGTGATTTACCTCCATATGAGGGAAGCTAAGCACCACGAGCTGAGCGCAGGCATTGACTTCATCTCCTTTAATGAAGGACAAGTCAACCCCACCGACTCTCTGCAGCCCACTAAAGTTTGGGCTTGTTTGCCAGGCTTCTGTATCCTCATCCACCAAACGCTGCTTCAGGCACTCCTGCTCTCTACACACACATACACACACACACACACCTTAGCTCACAATAGGCTTTCATTGTTTCCCTATTTATATATTTCACTATTACCCCACCCTCAATTTCAATTGTGGTGAAAATCTATAGAAAAATAAGAAGATGAGGAAAATGTAGGAATAACTACCTTTGACTCTGAGTGTTCACTGAATGGTGATCCCTGAGACTTTCCTCTTCATTATAAAGCAGGGGTGTCCAAAGTCCAGTCCTGGAGGGCCGGATTCCTGCAGAGTTTGATGATTTCTCTGCTCTGACACTACAATCAAACCTGCTCATTACCTGCTGAGCTGAATCAGGTGTGTTTGAACAGGAAGAGCACCAAACTCTGCAGGAATCCGGCCCTCCAGGACTGGATTTGGACACCCCTGTTATAGAGGTTAACTGGTCTACTGTGGTGCATCAATTTTACCACTAATCATAGTCGTCATTCCCCTCTGGCATCAATGGCCCGTGGAGCACCACTGTTATGCCATTGGGCACTCATTCTTGAGAGGTCCATTTTCACTACACCTTCACTACCGCAGCTCATGAACATCTCACAAAGTTAGTGGTTTCTGAAATGCTGCCACCACCATGCTTCACCAAGTACCCTATTATCATGTCCTTTTGTACATCAGTTACATCACAACCTTTGTCTATGATGATGGTTTTACACTCTGCTACAACTGACTGGTGTGCTCACTTATTTATACATGCAGTAAACTCTGTCACGTGGCCAAACCAGGGGTGGTTGTAACGTTCTGACATGACTGTGTGTAAATCTGTGAATGATCAGTGTTACATCAAAGTTGAGTTAAGTTGTAGTGAAGACTCCACTGTAGATACACAGCCAGTAATTTGGACACATCTCACTGAGACACAAACCGAGCCAGAGGAACAAATCAATACAATCAACTGCTGAGAGATTCAGTCACTCACTACTGCTCCTGCACTGTTGGTAAGCTTAGAACCGACAGACATCTGATTGACCAGCTTTGCCGTGTTCTGGCAGGACGTTCCCATCCTGCCTGGGCTGAGTAAAGGTCTCCCAGCATGCTCACTGACCCTCAACCACCAGCTCTCAGGCATGGCTAATTTAATCAGGAGCTCAGTTTCACTGTGCAAACATCTAATCTCAAAAGCTCTGTCCACTTTATCAGAAAGTCCTCTCTTGTAGCTCCACCCACTGTCCACTTTATCAGAAAGTCCTCTCTTGTAGCTCCACCCACTGTCCACTTTATCAGAAACCCCTCTCTTGTAGCTCCACCCACTGTCCACTTTATCAGAAACTCCTCTCTTGTAGCCCCACCCACTGTCCATTTTATCAGAAAGTCCTCTCTTGTAGCTCCACCCATTGTCCACTTTATCAGAAACTTCTCTTGTAGCTCCACCCACTGTCCACTTTATCAGCAGCTCTGCTGTGGCTGATCGACTCTAACACACACTAAAACACCACCACCACATCAGTGTCACTGAGAATGATCCACCTGCTCTGTGATCATTGAAGAACAGGGTTAATAATGTACACAGAGAAACAGATGGACTACAGTCTGTAATTGTAGAACTACTACGTCCAGCTATATGTCAGCGGAACTGAAGTGGACAATGAGTGTAGGTACAAAGAAGTGGTCATAATACTCTGATATGACGAATGAAATGCTGAAGGATGACTAACTGTCTGCAGAACGAACGGCTGTGAATGGAGACCATTAAGGTGAAGGTACAGGAGCACACTGTGATCTGATCCACTAACGGCTGAACTTAGACTACTTTAGTCTGTACTTAAACTAAAGAGTAAACAGTGCTGAGACCCCACCTCTCCCACTGCTCCACCAGCTCCTCCGTCTGATCCCCCATTCGGCTCCGTCAGCGAGCACTTCCGCCCTTCGCGCTCCAATCACTACATTTGCTGCCTACTTAGGGCACTTAGAATGGAGCAGACTCACCGCGGCCATGTTCTGGTGCTGTTCCAAATCAACATGAACGAGTTTAACGGATATAAAACCTACTCACTAGTGGACACTTTACAAACAAGTTTTTGTAGAAATGCAAGTTAATTTCAGCCTTTAAAATAGTGTACATAAACTGTGCATGTGAGTTATAGTGTACTGGACCTTTGAATTAAGAGCATGAAATCTGCAAAATGTTAGAAAAATTAATTATGAATGGTAATAATACAGTATATTGGACATCATTATTAATAGCAACAACTATTATTATTATTATTATTAGTAGTATTTTATATAGTTATAATATACAGTATACTAGACTTGGAATTAAGAGCATGAAATCTAAGATCCTGAGAAAATAAATGTGGATGATGATGATGAAGATGAAGAATTTCTGTGAACATTTCACCTTCTGCTCAACATAAAGACAGACCTCCTACAAATATACAAAAATATATATGCTCTTTGTTTAAGCAATTTCTTTGTCTTTGACCAGCCAGAGACATAAAAGTGTGTAACCATGTAAACCTTTATAAAACCCATAAACAAATGCTCAGGTTACAGGAACGAGGAGGATAAAAAGGAAATATAGAGAATATATTCAAATGTATTTCATTATCACATAGTCAAACTCAAACTCTGAAATATTCTAGTAAGTCCAGTCTGATCATACAGTGATATATCATGAAAGTCGGGCATTTAAGTAGAAGCATGAAATGCTGGTTTCTTCATCTCAAACATTTAATTGAAACAAAAGTCAAAAGCAGTGGTGGATAAATAAAAACAAACAATGTCAGTGTCTCAATAATATGTCATGTGAACTTGACCATCAATTACAGCTTGACAACTTCTCAGGCTGTTCACAAGTCAACTTATTGTCTGCTGAGGCATGGCATCCCACTCTTCTTCAAGGGCGGCCCTCAGGTCATTGAGGTTCTGGGGTACAGAGTTTTGAGCCTCTACACAGCAACTCTGATGATCCAAAAAGTTTTCTATGGGATTTAGGTTTGGAGAAAGTGCAGGACACTCCATTTGAGGTACCTCAGTCTACAGCAGCTGTTCCCTAATGATGCTACCTTGATGAGCTGGAGAATAGTCCATGAAGATGAATGTAAGCATGTATGTAATATTGGGGGGCGGGGGGTGGGGGTTTAAGGAGTCATGACCCCTACACTTTAAAAAAATGCAGTTCAAGCACTAGGACCCAGCTGAAAACAGGCCACTCAAGCTGAAACCTGTTTCCATTTAGAGTGCCGAAAAGCTCATCGATTGGCTCTGCTGTTTGTTGCTAACGTGTTATTGGCTGTCCCAGCTGTCACTCCATCTGGTTCACTGCCAAAAGTCAGGTACACACTTGTTAAGTGTGAGAGCTTGATTCATGCCACCTTCACTGATTTTCTTTCTTCGTTCAGTGTGGAGCGAATCTTTTTACACTCTTAGGCTCAGAATTCACTGCAAACAGCCAATCAGAAAGCAGTAACATATCTCATCATTCTGTGTATATAATATGTATATAATTCTAGGTATAATTCTGTGTAAATGAGGTATATTGACCATACATTCCAAACATAAGCATCAAATTGGTGGCAATGAGTTAGAGTGAAGTTAACTAACAAGGTGAAACTGAATTGGGTGACAATTTTATGATACATGCTTGATAATGATTGATATTAATGGTATTTTATTACTACTAATGATTAATATACAATCATATATATTAAACTCCTTGTTAGAGATCAGCAAGTTGTGTAGAAATTACTGAAACACTGAACAGCTGGACATGTGCATACTAAAGTTTAGAGAAGGTCACATTAAATTCACCTGCAAAGGTTAGAGCACATTTTGGGTTCACCCGGAAAATTAACCTGAAAGCCAAATATCCCTAACTTTTTTAGTAGTGTGTGTTTTAGTGTGTGTGTATATATATATATATATATATATATATATATATATGGCTCGGCTCCTCCTGTTCCTCCTTGTACAAAGGAGGTGGTAGCAGTTCTGCTGCTGGGTTGTTGCCCTCCTACGGCCCCCTCCATATCTCCTTGTGTACTGGCCTGTCTCCTGGTATCTGCTCCATGCTCTGGACACTGTGCTGACAGACACAGCAAACCTTCTTGCCACAGCTCGCATTGATGTGCCATCCTGGATGAGCTGCACTACCTGAGCAACTTCTGTGGGTTGTAGACATCGCCTCATGCAACCTCTATGGTGAGAGAACTGACTAAATGCAAAAGTGACCAAAACATCAGCCAGAAAGGATGAGAACAGAGAAAAGGTCTGTGGTCACCACCTGCAGAACCACTCCTGTATAGGGGTTGTCTTGCTAATTACCTCTCCTTTCTACCTGTTGTCTGTTCCATTTGCACAACAGCAGGTCAAATTGATTGACAATCAGTGTTGCTTCCTAACTGGACAGGTTGGTTTCACAGAAGTGTGGTTGTCTTGGAGTTACATTGTCTTGTTTAAGTGTTCCCTTTATTTTTTTGAGCAGTGTACATTGGTGCTTCAAAGTTTGTGAACCCTATTTCTGCATAAATATGACCTAAAAAATCCTTTTTGTGCAATGATACACTTCCACAAACATGTGCTATGAAGTGCAGCCTTTGATAGATGCCCGTTCTTGAAATAAAACAGGGTGTCCACTCACCTGAATGTGTAAGAAAATTCGAAAGGGTTCACAAACTTTCAAGCCCCACTCCATCTACCCATCCATATGTGTGTACACCAGATAGACATACATAGACAAAGAACTTGCCAGCAACTCTTGACTCATTTGCCTGTACTGAGCTCCCTCTAGTGGTGATGATTGTGTAGTGCAGAAGCACAGCCACAGTGAATTCAGAAAAATCTGTCAATCAACTGAAAAGGAGAGAGGAAAAAAGCCAGGACACTCAACGTCTCATAATTCAAGTTTAATAATTTCAAAAAAGGCGCTATTTTGTATATTAAGTCAAAAAATTATTTTTTTACACATATAATAACTCTTCAGAGAAAAGATATGCAGTGTTTATGAATGGAAAGTACAGTATGTGCTGAGACGGACACAGACACAGGAAACCGAAGACAAGACGGTTATAGCCCTCATACGCCAATGAGACCAAACACTGTGGATGGAGAAACGGTTATTCAGACATGAGACGGAGGCTCAGATGTTTAGATTTAAGCTTCAGAAATATTGACCTGTGCTGAGGAAAGTTGGCTCAGATGGTATTTCAGGGGTGCTGATGTCCTGAACTTACAAAACTAAATAGTGAAACTGGCTGTTCTTGGGAAGTAGGTATCAATTAAGAATTAAAATGGTAGTTGGGCCAGAAATGTAATCAACCAAGACATGTGTAATGAATAATGGACACTTACAGCCACTGTTAACAATGCTGAACAAAATACCATTACTGCAGCTTCAGTGTAAAACCAAGCAATTTAGAGTACTTAATTCACCAGACCTCCAGGTTTTTAGATTGTGGGAAGAAACCCCACCACACACACATGGTAGAACATGGAGACTCCACCCAGACAGGTATTCAAACCCAAGACCTCAGAGCTTAGCAAACAGGCTAACCACCAATCCACTGTTCCAGCCTGTTATGTGTCTTAAAAATGAATAAAAACAAATGCTGTAGCTGCATTTTTACATAATTTGACTGAGTTTGTCTGATGCTGTATTTCTGGAAGTTTATAACCAGAGTTAACAAAGCAAAACTGCTGTAAGCTTCCATTACTCGTCCTAAATGCAGAACCCTCACACCTCAAGCATGTCTTGGTTGATCTTGAAGTATAAAGTGAAATTATATACATTTATCCCCCAAATCCAAACAACTTTACAAGCCTGGGCAGTCATGATGTGAACCAATCTAGACTGACCAAACAAGGATTTGTTCACGTTCGTAAGCAGGAATCTTCAGCTCTGGTCCTGCAGGTCTGCCAATTTCGGCAAAAATCAACAAACTGTGCTCGATACTAGCCCTCCAGGACCAGATTTGAAGATCTAGGTCCGAATTCAACATGTCTGTTCAGAAACATTGGGTACAACACAGAATGCCATTTCTCTACTTGTGCTATGACACCTCTGCCAACATGGCAGCTGAGACACAGATGAGTGAAGGTGGTGATGGAGGCCAAGGAAGGCCCTTGTCTACTATTTCAATTCTTTGTACTGTTGAGGATAGAAGGTGTGCATATCTCAGCATCCAGGAGTCTGGTCAGACGAACACAAGCGTGACATGAAGCGTCATGACGCTGCGTGGAGAACAAAGAGCATAGTACAGAGGTTTGAAGAACATACAAATGAAGTTTCAGGACAGCAGACTCTATCTTTAAACATACAAAACTCAGCCCTCTGTTGAACATTAAAGCATTTCCTGGTTATTGCCACTCAAACACTTTGCTCGATTCTCGTTTTCGACTTTAAAATCATTTAAAATATACATATTTTTTATGCAATAGAACGGGAGTGCTTGTCTCATTTTTTTTCCACAAGTATAAAACTTGCATTAACCAGTTTGTGGCTGAACAGGTTGCCAGGTTGTGTCCGGTTCATGTCTACCAGTGGCTCTCCTGACAAGTTTGACCAAAGAAAAAAGGTCCCATTGTCTCTATTTTGTTTTTTAAGCCATTAAAAACGATGATCACTATCAGATCTCACAATCACACTCAAATGGCAGCTTGTAGAAAGGGCTCCTCAAATCTTCTGGTTTTGAACATGTGCTCCAGAAGTTTGAGAAGTGAGAGTATGTGTACATATGAAAATGTAAAAGAAAAAAAAAATCACTTTAAAATGCACTCGGAAGTCCTCTCCAAGCCTGCTGCCTCTCAGTCAGGTCTGGACATGCAGAACCTGGTCTCCGGTTCTCATCAGGGTCAATTAACTTCAGATACCATCAATAAGCTGTGGTCCACCCATAATTCTCCACTTAGATCAGCCAATACGTTTGGTGTCCAAACTCTACTACTTTAGTCTAGAACTGGAGCTGTGAGGCTAAAGATGCTAACACTAGAACTAGTCACCTAAACTAGCCCAGTCGTTTCTATGATCAGAACTTCCCTCAACCTGCTTCAACATTGTCCAGAGCTTAAAAGGTCTCAAAACAAGTGGTTGTGTGACTTCATTAACAAAAGGTCACTGGAGGTTAAAACCTGAAGCAGGTCTGGACACAATTTCAGCAAATTGAACGTTCTGGTTCTGTATTTTTACAAAAAATATTGGGAGGATATTGAGTTCTAGTCTTTGTTAGTGACATTAGCCCCAGTGCTAGTTCAGTTCTAAGCTAAAGGAGCTAAACGTGGACCCCAAATGTGTCTAGACTGCGCTCAGGTATGTGAATAATAATCCATAACATTTTTCACTAGTAAATTAATACACAAGCTATAATGTTAACTGAAGTATGGACTCTGCTACTTTGGTCTAGAAATGCAGCTGTGAGGCTAACAATGCTAACAAACACTAGAACTCAATGGTCACCTAAACTAGCTCAGTTTTTATGAGTGGACCTCTCATCCTGTTAAGCATCATCTAGAGTGAAAAGGTCTCAAACCAGTCAAAGAGGTTATCACTTTTTCAAAAAAAAAGATGACTGTAAAGTTTTCCAAACTTGAGCAGGTTAAGAGTTCTGCTACTGTACTAAGAAAAGACTTGGGAGACTATTTATTTCTAGTCTTTGTTAGTGACATAAGCCTCAGTGCTAGTCCAGTTCTACATTAAAGAAGCAAAACATGCACCGCAAATGTGTCTTGACTGCTTTCAGGGACGTGAAAATGATTATTGATTATTAATCACAAGCTTTTATCAGTAAATGATTCTGTTACCTGAAGCACAGACTCTGAGAATCAGACCAAACGAAGGAGGACAGATCTGATCAGAGTGCCGATTAAATGCAGCTTCAGACTAATACACTGTAACAGCTAAACCGAACCTCATCTCTTGCTCATGCTCTCTATTCTGATAAGGAGTGCACTTACTCAAACCTTAGCGACCCTCCAAAGCCAACTCCAGACATAAGACATTCAACCACGGCTCATGACCTCAGTAAAGCACCTGGCCAGGTGAAGGTTCAATGTAAATCCTACACACATCATCCACACACAACCTTTCAAAGTGTAAATATCTACACGCCAAACTTACCGCAGAATAAAACTCTTACATTTCTGATAATTGAACAAACATTCACAAACTAGCGAGGTCGTGACCTCTTGTGACCTTGCCATAATAATGCACTACACTGTAACTCTTACTCACTTCAAGTCTTAATGTCATAATATGAATTAATATAGAGGAAAAAAAGATTTGTATTATCTTAATATATAAAAAACAAACATTTTAGATGTCAATGTTCAGGTTGCCAGATTGGATATTTTTCAGTATATCTTACTACAGCGTCTCGTGAGAATGTGCGACATTTCTATTCACATAAGATAACCTATTTCATTATTTCAAGGCATTGCTAATTGATGTACATGCAGTTAAGCGCTTTAAACAGTACTGATTGTAACCTGAACAGGGAAGGTTCACTACAGGAGCCCGTCGTAAAGGGGGTTAATCATATTTTGACCTACAAAATATAAACGACCAGGCTAACTCGTTAACTGCATAGGAACTGATCAGTAGCAAATCTGACAATCTAAGTCAAGGCAATTCAAGCAACACGCATCACGAAGACTAGAAGCAGCGCTAATGTTATTTCACCACAAGCTTCTACTGCAATGAGCAATGAATGTCTAGACTCCAAACCCAGTAGCCAGACACTACAGCTAAGCACTACAGAGCACATAGCACCCAGAAGACTCAAATGTCTCCAAAAAAAACTACTCCAATGATAAATACGAATTTAAATGGTAAAAATGTTCCCAAGTTATTGCTTTGGGTAACTTGTCACCTGTCATAACCCGCACTTTGACCTATAAATGCTTCACTGGAAGGATGTTCCTCCAGTGATATGGCATAAGTGAGTGTATACAGTAATCCATAAAGTGTGTGTGCGCGCGTGTGTGTGTGTGTGTGTGTGTGTGTGTGTGTGTAACAGCGCATTCATGTTCTCCATTGTGGAATCCATCTCCACTTGTATCCTCAGGTCCATCAGATGCACTTCTCGCAAAACGTGATATCACTCCAAGTCGGAGATGGAGGATGAATAAGAATAAACTTGCCCGTGAACTGACCCGCAGCCCAGCTGAGCGCTATGGCATCGCAGATCCAAGCCCTTTAAAGAAACTCACGACAACCATGTTGCTTTGAAATGTTTCTTTTTTTCTCTTTCTGACCACCTCTTGTGCAAGCATGCTTCAGGGAGGAGGGGATGTTCATGGTGGAAAAGTTGGAACACACTTTGGGCTGATAAGACAGTCGAGTCCTGCTCTTCTGAAGCCAAATGCCCTCCACCTCTACCTGGAGATCATGGAGCTGGACTGCGACTGGCTGGAGGATGTGGTGGCGGCACTGAGCTGAGAGAAACCGCTGTGACTCGACTCCAGACTCGTCATAGAACCCCTGAGAGACAGAGAAAGAGAGAGACAGAGAGCGAGACAGAAAATATTGTCGTTGATGAGAAAAGCACAATCGGTCAAAAAGCAAAACAAACCAAACCAAAATTCAAGCAGTAGTTTGGCGAAAAATCAAGAACATAATTTTCCCCAAGTACAGCTGAAGACGTTTGATGTCTGGAGCCATGATAAAGCTAAAGACGAAATGGTGTGTAAATGTAATATCACAGTTACGGTGCTGTGGACATGATGGAGATCCTGTCATTATGGCTGTGGTTGGGCAATCCTGTCATTGCGAACATGCGTGGAGAACCTCGTCTTTGTGGGCACGGCTTAGAGTTCCTTCTATTGTGAACAAGGCTTGGTGGTCCTATCGTTGTGGGCGTGGCTGGAGATCCTGTCATTGTGGGCACAGCTGGAACATTCTATCACTCTGGGTGTGGCTTAAAGATCCTGTTATTGTGAGCATGGCTGGGAGATCCCGTCACTGTGGGTGTGGATGGGAGTGGAGAGAAAATGAGAAGCACTAACCTCAAAAACTTCAGTGTGAATATCGACACTACAGAAAATGCCCTGCAGGCTGTAATCTAACATTATTATTTAGCTTTTTCTGAGTCTTGTGTCCTCTAGGCCCAGGAAGATGTTTTAGTCCACAACTTGGTGATGGGAGATCACTGGACATCACATTATCACCTTCAATCCTGGATTTTGCCCATTTTTATAGCTAACAGTGTCATACATTGTGAAACCACATCAGTACATTTGTGATTATTTAGTATTAAAAGGTGTACATAAGCTTCTAATTACTAGTTTGGTAATAATTACTTCTTGGCTAATAATATGCCAGCTAAGGGGAAAATTTTGTAAATTAAATTTTTCGCCACACCGTTCTTTTTAGTAATATCCCAGAGTCCTTTTGTGAGCTCATCCCACACCGTAGCTACAGCTCCAGCACAACATGCAGCGATGACTCCAACCACTCTGCATTTCATTAGCCTCTTAGTGCACTGTGTGTATTCTAAGCCATTACAGTTGTAATGCTTGAGACTTAACAATATGATACTTCATCCAAAATTAACATAACGTATAATGAAAAAAAGCTAATGGCAGAAGACTGGCTAGCACTGTGTAAAATTAGCTTTTATTCATGCAATTCAAGCTTGCATGAAGACTTTTATTTAAGTACAAGTACAGCTTTTGATGGAAGTTCTCCTTACTTTAAAGGGAAAAAAAAAAGAAAAAAAAAAAAAAAAAAAAAGACATCGTACATCAGCAGATCAGACGATTATAATGAAGATAAACAGGAGTGACGAGTGGATGTGAAGAGTGCTAAACCAAACTCACATCATATATTCATACCAGTAAAAACGCCTCAACATTTAAGCTAGAAATTAAAAGTCAAGACAAATCTGCCCGATTCGTTAAAAACCTGCAATGTTAACTTAATGTGCATAAGCGTTATCTTCAGCTATAATAAACCTTAAGAGAAGCTGGATCAAACCCAAATCTTCATGCTAGCATGGCTACACTAGCTACATAAACACTAGTCCAGTCGTTTTTATTACGTGGTCAGTTTTAACATTTCTGATGTACATTATCCAAAACATTTTGGAATACATTAGCCATGTTAGCATTCCCACAATTCCCAAAACTAAGCTTGAGCAAAGGTTAGTAGACACATAAGCTTATTCTTAGTGTAGCAGGCATTTGACACAAGTTAGTCTCTAACACAACAGACATTTGCATCAGGCCTTCACAGATGACTTACCAAAATGCTGATGATCTTCACATCTACACATTGCTTCAAATTGTAATAAACGACTCACTGAGTTGATCATTAATTGCGAGGGCCTTTTGCAAATTTATGCTAACTTTATCTAGTCTCACACAACAGTCTTACACAGGCTTTATTCCAGCCTCACACATGCTTTGGAAACAGCTAGATCAGGGGAGCCCAGCTGCCCAGGTTTAAAGGGACAGAGTCCAGTGCAGTGTCTGGTTAGCTAATTTCCTGTAGCCGGTTGCACTAACAAGACCAGTCAAAGCTTTAAGAGTGTTGCATCAAATGTTTGACTGGGAGATTGAAATAGGTGGAGCCAGCTTCTGCTATATGCTGTCCTATCTGTACAGTTACTGATGCCATCTGTAATTGTATTCACTGTTAACTGTCTGTCATTCCATTTTTTTATGCTAACAGCATGAATTCATAAAAACACCAAGGTAGCATACAAAACATACAAATATTTGCCAATGTTTCAGTGTACCAATAGTAAAATTATTTTTGGACACTACTAAGATAGTAGTATGACATTTTTCCATAAGGGAAGTTAACTAGACAGGAATAGGTTTGTATAGTGCGCAGCTCTGAGTCATTCTGCTAGATACAGCAGGCTGATTAACTGTTACTTATACTTTTACATGGATGAGCATGCTGAGAACAGTTTTAACCCTTTAAAGCCAAGAGTGTCAGATCTGATGCCTAGTTGAGTTTTAATTACCTTTACCTCATAAAAAAATTAAATATTTGCATAATTCTAACCCCC
>BRDA01013101.1:24846-57777 GCA_036984385.1 Crenuchus spilurus | reverse complement strand
CTGATAATTCCATTCAACAATGTTGTGTCCTCTTTTTCGCTTGTACAGAGATTTTTTGTTCTTGTTTAAGCCCCCCCCATTGGGCACTTTGTGACTCCCTACAGTGGCTGACGATAGCTCTAAGGTAGCATGAATTTTATATTACATTATTTATGTTAAAAGTGTTTATATATATATATATATATATCTCAAACACACCATGTCACAATTATGAACTAGCATTTTCTGTGATGAACATCATGTGATGTTTCAGGTCTTGCAAGCTTACTAAATTGCATAAATTTTTATTTTGTTCATACATGCACTTCAGAGCATGGAGAAACGCAATCTTGCTCAGCTGTGTATATTTTGTTGTACAGTCTAAACAACAAAGTTCACTTTAACTCGGACTATGAATTGTGCCAAAATTTTGCTTGGTAAGTGCTCCTCGTATCAGCTTAGTTGTGATCTCCATCAGGTCAATATTTAAGAACTGTTAGATGCAACTGGCTCCAGATAGATGAAGTTCTTTAGCTATGAAATTGTGAGACTTCGCTGGACCCTTACCCTGCAGGACCAACACTGGACTCACCCGGGTCAGAGCTGACAGACAACCAAGCCAAGCGTGTGTTGAGCAGAGCGCAGCAGTGCTTTTTATAGCATGCTGTTAATGCTAACAAAAAGGAAAGCGCTTTTTGTTAGCGAGGCGCTACTGCAGAACAAGAGTCTCGTTAGCATGGCGCTAAAGCTAGGCTAACGGCAAACAAGATCACTTACAAACTCTGCACATCGCAGCAAGCCGTTCTTTACAGGGAGAAACAGAAAGGAAAGGAAAACGTAAGGAAACAAGCGCAGATAGAGAGATAGGTAGGTAGATAGAGATATATATATATATAGAGAGAGATAGATGCAGCAGGCCTGGACAAGGGTCTTATAGTTAACACTGAGCTAATAAGCTGTTACCTTAATACAGCAGTTGTGATTAAAATATGAAATAAAAATAAATAAAAACAAGGTAACTGAAAACCCCAACATTACAACAACTGTAGATATGATATAGATTATAATTCTGCATCCTATAGTTTGTACAGTGGGGATTTTCCTTCTTCTAGCCCTTTGGTGGGCACTTTGTGTCTTCCTGTAGCGCCTGGTGATGTCCGTAAGGTAGCATGAATTTGATGTTACATTACTGACATTACAATAGTATCACACACATTCAGTTGTTAAATAGCAGTTATTGTATCAGAGAATATTGGAGCTTCTCTAAATTGGTTTGGTCGTCAAATCCAGACCTTGAATCCATATTCCGGTTCGGGATTTTGTAGTTACAGGTAGGTATGATAAGAGGCCAATCAGGTACATCAACAGTTCAATTAACTACCAGAAATCACACAAACCAGAACCTGGATTCAAGGTCCAGATTTGATGACCCCAGTTTATAGTGTGGCTTATCAACTCAACAGATCAATTTGAAACCTAACAAAGAACTGCATATCATCTAAAATATCTAAGAGGCACCACGAATACAATTTTGAATGTAACTGAATGTACACTGTCTTTAACAGGTATTAGCTTTTGTAATGCTGCAGTGATTTTACAGGACCTTCAACATCTACCAGGCAAATGTCCACAGAATGTTTTTCTATGATGTGCAGGGTGTCCTGTTTCCTTCTTTACCCAAATGAAGGTGAATAACTTGAATGAATATTTTATCACCACATCTTATTACACATTAGTATTAAATATACTTCAGTCTGCTATGAAAAACACTGATGATGCAACATGTCTACCCCTCTACCTGCACTGCTATCATGCATGTCAGTCTTTTTCACACAGACCGAGGTATATTTAATCCACGTTTCATCACCATATCTTTATTAGTATTACAGTTATTCATTGTTGTTGTGGCTAAAGAAGCAAACAGGACCCCCTGTACATCACACAGTGAATACTGAGTGAAATGTGCACATTTACCTGAAGTCCTCTGAGCCCAGGACCTCAGTGTAGTACATCACTTTACACTTATGAGAGGACACCTGCAGGGTTGCCAACACGTCGTCCACACGTGGTAGGTTAGTGGTAGCACATGCAGGCATGGAATGGAACTTCCACTGCAGAATATAGAAACCAGGCCAGCGAGTCACATGAGAACCCTGCAGAGAGATACAAGAGAAACAAAGTTAAACTAAATTAATGATTTTAATTAACTGGCAAGAATCTATAAATGGCTCTGGTATCTCTCTCGGATATTAGTGTTTAGGTTCTTCCTTTGCTGAAAACACATTCTCACGATGCCTCAGTACTCATACATTTCCTTCATTAAGGAAGAGAGACCTTCACTAAGACCTGGATGAGCTTTGAGAGACATTTTGGTGATGTAATCTATGAAGTATTGTCAAGAAGATGAGGAACACTAGACCCATCAATACAGATTAGCTGAGGGCCAATATCAAAGTAACTTCTGCTTCAATATCATCTCAGCAGCAACAAGTTTATTACATCCATGTCTACGCCACAATGTGCTGCAATTTGTGTAAACAAGCTCCAACCAAGTATTGAGGGAATACATGAAAACACTCATCAGAAGTTGGAGATTTATGTATTGTGTCTTTTGTTTATGAAATATTCTAATAATCTGAGGCACATTATGTCACAATATGCTTTTCTGATCATGGATATGTCAGTATTTCTAAACTTTTACCTAAAAAAAGTATAATTCGTTCTATTTGGATTGTTATTTGGTAGCATTTTTTTGGCTTGTTTTGTTTCAGAAGTAATGAACTCAAACTCCAAATTAAATTTTCGAATAATTTGAATTTCTGGAATTTTTTGGTTTAATTTCAATTTACATAGCGCATGTTCTATGTTCTCCTCATCTGCATGGGTTTCCTCCAGGTTCTCCACTTTCATTCCATGGTCCAAAATCATGGAGATGAGGGGTGTGTGTGCATCCAGTGATGGATTGGCACCCTGTCCTGGGCTTAGCTAAGACAGTGTAATGCCCTGCCCTGCACCCAGTAGACTGATGGGAAAAATAGCATCTTTCTCAAACCCAAAAAAGCTTCAGAGAGCGGTGAAAAAAAAAAAAAAAATTAACTGAGCAAAAGAACAAATGTCAAGCGAGAACATTGAAGAACCTGCCGTCTGCAGTGACTATCCTGAACATGGGGACCACAATTAGGCCGTAAGTATCAGGGAAGGGCAGTAAGGATGCAGGACCTCAGCTAAACAGTCTGGTGCCAGACCATGGGGATGTGTATGTTAGCAGCAGGAGTAAATCTGTGGTTTAAAATGGTGTAAGTATGATTTCAGGGTGAACCATTTCTGTCGTACCTGCACGCTCTCGCCCTCTTTACAAGTGAGGGGAGACTCGACCATGCTGTAATCCTGCCCCAGCTGCCACGACTTATCGATCAGCTGCACGTTGTTGCCTCCAGGAGATGTAATGCCGTGTGCCGCCAGCGGGTCTTTCTTAGGCGGCTGTGGTGCCCTCTTAGAGTGATAAATATTAAAGACTACGTCACCTTTACACACGTCAAAGTCCCACGTGATGACCGAGGAAGCATCAATGATCTCAATCAACAGCTGTATGGAAATAACAAAAGAGAAAGAGGGGAAAAGTGTTACATTTTATATCCACTAGAGGGCAGAATTGACAATGAAAATACTCAGTGCTCATGCTCACTCTGGAGTCTGGAGGATCTCTGCATTGCAGAGTTCAGTATTTTCTAGAATCAGACACACCCACGATCACCAAGTCTAGATAACCAAGTTGAATCGGTTAAAATTATTATGAGGATTATTTAGCCTGCAGAGGTTTTTGCATTAACTGAGTCTCCTTTTAGATTTGACTCAAAATAAACTCACTGGCTCCTTCATTAGGTACACACAGCTTGTACCTCCACACATTGTCTGTTTTAGCTCCACTGAACAGGTTCACTTAGTAGGTCTACAGTTACAGACTGTAGTCCATCTGTTTCTCTGTATACTTTGTTCAGCCTGTTCTTCAATCATCAGACCACGGAGCTGGTGGATAATTCTCAGTGACACTGATGTGGTGGTGGTGTGTTAGTGTGTGTCAGAGCTGCTGATGTTTGTAAAGTGACCAGTGTGACACCAACAGCATCCTGTGACCAGTGAAGGATGAGAGGACCAACACAAACTGCGCAGCAACAGATGAACTTCTGTCTTTGACTTTACATTTACAAGGTGGACCAACAAGGTAAGTGTGTCTAATAGAGTGGACAGTGAGTGGACACATTGTTTAACAACTCCAGCAGCTCACACACTAACACACCACCACCACCACATCAGCGTCACTGAGGGATTGTGTTACCTGCTCTGTTGGGGGTACTGTCCATTAAAGAACAGAGTGAACGGAGGCTAACAAAGGTCTAACACCTAAAAACAGATGGACTACAGTCTGTAATTGTAGAACTACTAAGTGCACCTAGTACATAGACAATGAGTGCTTATGTACCTAATGAAGTGGACAGTGAGTGTATACTTGCTTTAACCTTCAAAAAACTTTATGTAACGGCACAGCCCTTCCATTTTGAACTCAATGTGAATTATGATGTGTTTAGTTGATGTCATACATGTATGAATTTTATTTTAATCTTTGTCAAAATATCTTGAAATGGCAAAAATACATTCAGTCAAGTCCAGATTACTGATTGGTAGTGTATGTATGTGTGTCTTGCCTCATGTGGAGCTCCTTTGAAGACACTGGCGCTCTGGTAGATGGTCTCTGTCCACAGTTTGATGTCATCGTTCTCCAGTTCTTCTGCTGTCCTGTATAGAGATTTCGGGACCAAACCACCTTCGGGAACCTCACACTGACGCAAAAAAACAAAAAGAAAATTTAAGTCAAAATGCTGTATATAAATGTAGAACAAAGCATCATTAAAAAGCCTTTACTTTACAGTGCCAGGTGGAGTATTTTCACTCTTTTGTCCAATGGATAGGTCTGTATATGTGCAAGAACTTGATGATAGGATATGAATGACCATACAGGAGATCTTAGAATATATTGTGATACTGCAAAGTGATGTATTGTCATATTTTAAATGCAATTTTTAGAAGATTATCAGAAGTGCATCCTTACACCACTTGTTTCTGTTTGAGAGGAAGTGTCTAATGGCTGAAGATCGGGCTCGGCACCAACCTTTACATTTACACTTAAAAGTCAAAATATGTTTTTGAGAATTAATTAACTATCACAAAACAATGTGATACTCAAGCGTGTTGATATATTCCCTTCGCTGTTATTTTAAATGCTGCATTTTAAGATTAAAACCACTACATGAATGACAATCTGCAGCAATAACGTGTTGTAAAAAAGCAGAAGGAAGTATTACACAAAGCAAGATTTCCAAATTAGCCAGATTAAGTCTAGTGTTATTAATTGTCTAATACTCAACAACCCATTCAGGCATGTTCCTGTCACACTTACAACTTAAAAAGCTTTTGAAAACATTTTTATTCTCAGGCTTTTTTAAACAATCAGTATTAGTAATGTGTGTGGGGGGCTTTACTTTACTTTAGTTTATTTTACTTCTATATTTTAATTATGTTTTTATGTTATGTATTTTATGTAAAATTTTCTATTTTTACTTTATTAATTAGTATTTTATTTTTTATTTTTAAGTTGTGAAGTACTTTGGAGCGATGGCTCAAAAAAGTGCTATACAAATAAAATTTACTTACTTAACACTTTCCAGCTTCTAGTTCTTGCCTCATTTGTAAATTATACCACAATATTGGCACAGCTTCATTTAAATGTGTCCAAAATAACGTGAGAAGATCAGATTCTAAGTGTGTGAAATCATTCTCGGTTTGTCATTACATCCTTTATAACCGCAGCTCTAGAATTACGGAGGTTAGTAACATTATATACACTGAGCTATATTACTGCATTGTATTTTAGGCGGAAACATATTATACAAGTGTGAAAGATGACTGCTCTCACCATGCACTCTCCTCCAAGAAAGTCAGGGATGATCTCTTTGTCGATGTAATCAACCAGACCTCCAGGACCTTGATAATCATTCCCAGCATAGATTAGGAACTTTTTCCGTGTGTTCTCATCAATGAAAGGGCTCACCTGGATACAGGATTACAGGACAGGTGAGACATGAAACACGAGTACGTCTTTCAGTATTAAGCTTATTTAAAGATTGACATGCTATATCCATCAGGAACTAGCATAAATGATATTAAAAGGGCTCTGTAGTGTAGAATGTGCTGCAAAACTGCCACTAGAGGGCAGTATTTATACTGCAGTGCGTCATGAGCAGAGGTGCCTAATCTTGGTCCTGCAGATCTGCCAGACTAGAGAGTTCAGATCCAATAGACCTTACTCTGACATGTAAATGATCCTGAAGCTCTTCATTACCTGGATCAGGTTTGTTAAGTAGATCTCCAGGACCAGGACTGGGCACCTGACATACAGAACTTTTGAATTCTAATGATTAGTGTATCATTTTACAGTCAACTGGAATAAAAAGTAAACCAAAATGCTTCTTACTTGCTGTATTCACTCACTGGCCACTTCATTTGGTACACATACATTGTCCATTTTAGCTGCACTGACCATGTGCTAGGTGCACTTAGTAGTTTTACAATTACAGACTGTAGTGCATCTGTTTCTCTGCATTCCATTGTTTGGTCTGTTCTTCAATGGTCAGCACCCCCACACAATTAGCACAGAGCTCACAATGATGTGGTGGTGGTGTGTTAGTGTGTGTCAGAGCTGCTGATGTTTTTAAACACCTCACTGTCACTGCTGGAGTGAAAATAGTGCAGCAACCAGCCAACAGTGTCACCAGTGAAGGACTAGAGGACCAACACACACTGTGCTGAGCTTCTGTCTCTGACTTTACATCTACAAGGTGGACCAACAAGTTAGGTGTGTCTAATAAAGTGGACAGTATTTCAAATCACCAACAAGCTTAGTGTGTCTGATCCACACCACCACCACCACATCAGTGTCACTGAGAATGAACTACCTGCTCTGTGATGGTCATGTCAGGGTCCTGAGCACTGAAGAAAAGGGTGGACAAAGTATACAGAGAAACACATGGACTACAGTGTGTAATTGTACAAGGTCAATGGAGCTAAAGTGCAGAATAGTAGAGCCTTACCAGAGTCCAGAGCACAGGGAAAACTCTGGGAGCGCGCAGGATGAGCAAACGGCCCAAAGTTTCAGGATAATTTGCTTCCACAACCTCAATGATCCTCAACAAAGCCTTCACACCTGGACGCCACAGATGCCTCATATTCAGCCCTTCCAGATCCACCAGACATGTCCAACAACTGGAGAGACAGAGACAGACAGAGAGACAGAGAGAGAGAAAGAGACAGAAAGAGAGAGACAGAGAGAGAGACAGACAGACAGAGACAGAGAGAGAGAGAGAGAGAGACAGAGAGAGAGAGAGACAGAGAGAGAGATACAGAGAGAGATACACACAGAGAGACAGACAGAGAGAGACAGAGAGAGATACACACAGAGAGACAGAGAGAGAGAGACAGAGAGAGACACACACAGAGAGACAGAGAGAGAGAGACAGAGACAGACACAGAGAGAGAGAGAGAGAGAGACAGAGAGAGAGAGACAGACAGAGACAGAGACAGAGAGAGAGACAGAGACTGAACCTCTGAGGCAGAAACAATCCTGCTAATCTGTAGTTGTTAGGAGCATACATTAATGAATCACTTCAACACCAATTATATTACATAACAGGTCAAGCCATGATTTACAGTGCAAAACTAGAAATTATGCCACCCACAGTGAGAACACACGGGTACACACACACATACCTAATTGGTCGCCCAAAGACTTTGGTATTCTCCTCACACCTCCTCAAGCCCTCCTCGTTGATTGACAACACCTAAAAACATTCAAAAACAAACAAAACATCCTCACTCAGCATTAGCAGTGTGTATATATATATATAAATGAAATGAGCAAAAACTTCAGAATTACAGCAAACCATGAAATATAGTCATTACATGTCTGAGGAGAGACTCCTCCCCCAGAGCTCGAACCAGGCCCTTTGTGTCCATCTGCCCGAGACGCAGGATGTAGAGAGGACGTCCATCTGCAGAATACACAGTTTCATCAGTGAAGTACAGGATTATATAATATTTCATTACTTTATTATGATATGAATGTAGATTTGATTTTTTACATCAATTACATTATACATGCCATTAATATCCTCATATTACACACTCATTGAATGTATTGTATTATTAATTGTGCAAACAGTTCCTCTAGTGTATATTTATAATTATACTGAAATTAATGAACATAATCAAATTGTGGTGAAATTTTCAGATTCTGAGATGCACTGAATCAGTTCTGAATCACTTTGAGGTCAAATAAAAGCTGGTAACCTACAAAAAACACAGACGGCCATCTGCACAGATACAACAAACACAGGTTTACAACACAAACTTGACAATAGTCCTCTGTAAGCAGAAAACAGAAACAGGTTTATTACACAAACACTATTATACACTACTAATGCTGTTCATACTAGAGTGACTGGATTAGATTATCAGGGGGATGTTTATAATGAAATTGTTTAAACGTCTCCTCAGTAATGAATCTCCTGCATCCAGACAGTATAAACATGATTACAGGAGTGAGTATGTACTGGGTTGTGTTTTCAATGGCAATATTCTGATTGGATTAAATGTATAAGGGTGTCCTGCAGTTATTTCATCTTTTGCGAGAGAGCTCCTCCGTGTTTTCATTTATGACCACGTTCAGCATGTCTTTTTCCTCCTGTCCTCTGAGAAAAACAGTGTCAAAATTACCTACCGTCTTAAACATAGAGCTTGTCCAATCATTTAAATATATACAGATTAATGATAGGCTGATTAATCAAGTTGATTACTGTTCTCTCTTGTTTGTTGTTATTATTATTATTTTAAATATACCCTGACAGACAACGGCTACACCTATCCTTTCATCGCATGTCAATATTATTATATTTTTTATTTTTTAAAACGATGAAAAAACATTAGAAAATGTTGGAAAATAAAGATTTGTGGCTGTATTAACCCTTTCATGCATGGTGGACAGCGTTTTATGTCACTATCTTCTATGTGTATTGGTTTTAATGTTAGAATTGCATGACAGCTTCTTTCTCTGGTAAACAAAAATGAATGACATGTTAATCAGGTTGAAAGGTGGATAAAACCATTTTGGAGGGAAATCAAGATGGAATCATTTCATAATTCATGCCTGAAAGGGTTAAGTGTCCTAGTGAACAGATAAAAAAGCTTCACAATCACAAACCAACACATATTGCTATTTTTGAAGAGGTGATTATAACCAGTCTTTTCACTCAATCATCTACTTGGTGTCCAGACTCTACCTGGGAGAGCATCTTGTTGGAGGAAAAAAATAAAAAACTGAAATGGTGGTAAAAGCAAGGCTAATTGTAGAGGTGATTATAATCACAGCTACAGGCAGAAGTCATCAAATCTGTGAGCTCCTTACACATCTGATCTTAAATACTGTAATATTACTGTAAATAATCTGATAACACAGACTCAAGACTCATTATAATGTGAATAATAAGGAGAAATGTGAGCAAATAATGAGAGATCATGTCATAATCAAACATATAATGGGTTTGTAAAAAATACAACACTCAAAGTCACCTTTGGTCAGTTTCCGTTGTTTTAATGAAATGAAATTTCACATGAAATGTTTTAAGCATGAAGCACTAGCAAGCTGTTTGTAAAACAAATTGCATATTTTTATTGTCTTGATGGACAATAAAGTGACTTTTGCATATATTAAAAGAACTGGCACAGATTAGTACAGTTTTGTAGTTACTCTCCACTAAAGCCAGCAGTAACTGTGTAGAAGAGCAGCCACTCAGTGTCCTTTACTTCAAAAATTCATTCTTATATAACAGGTCTATGAATGAACGACTGTGTGTGTGCGAGAGTGTATGTTCAAGGTGAAATTCTGACGCAACGCTGTATGAGCCACACACACACACACACACACACACACAGATGGCATTCTGACGCATACACACACCACATGGTGCTCAGTCTCCCACCAAGACTCATCTACAGTCCACAAACCTGACAAATTACCCCCCTAATAATACACAGCCACCTTCTACCAAGAACGACCAGACTTCAAAGAAACAGACAGAGAAGAGGGATAAAAACAAGAGGAAATAAAGAAAGAAACTCAGAGGAAAGTCTATATATTAACCCTAATCTTCATTTTTACAAAAATCCCAAACTCACTGCATATAATTATTAATATATACACACACACACACACACAGGTATTCCTTGATTTACGACGTTGATCCGTTCCTACGTTCGCGTTGTAAACCGAATTTTGTGTAAGTCAGAACATACGTACATACTGTACATAAATAACATACTGTAAGCACTTATCCTATCCTAACACAGTAATTATCAAAAAACACATAAAATACGTTTAATAATGAAATGAAACAGCTGCGTAACCGTGTATTCTTCCGCCGCGCACACCAAACATGAAACAAGGCTTTATACAGTAAATGGGAGATGTGTCGTAACCACAAAACATCGTAACTCGTGGACGACGTAACCCGGAGACCGCCTGTATAATCTGAGCTACATTACTTTATAAAAACACTGTAAACATAAATCTGAAACACAGAAGCACTAACTCACCTCGGTCATGGTGGTGCCAGCCGCCAGTGTAGTAGTCATGCAGGACCTGTGGGGAGCTCCACGTGTCCAGAAGGTAATCTACCTGGTGCTGTTTTCTCCAGGTGAGAGACTGGCACAGTATCTCTCGAGCTTTATCCATGTTAAAGTCCCGCGCGCGCAGGAACCGCAGGATATGCTGGTCCTTCGGGATCTGAAAAGCAAGCATAGATTTGTGAATATTTAGGCATCTTTAATTACTTTTATAAATGTTGCCTATTGATCCTTTGACTGATGTTTACTGAAGCTATGATTGGTATTAGTACTCGTTCAATGCCAATAAGGGGTTGATTATTATATGTGCATATCTGATGCAAGAACAATACAATTCAAAATAAAATCTGATTGACAGAAGAAATGTGGACCACATGCATCATAAATCCAATTAAACATGCTTCTCTGTGCTTCTGCAGTTGTCTAAAGCTCAAAGCTCTTTATAATATTCTAATATTAAACTGTGTAAGCTGTGAAGAGCTGCATCGTTATACATTTTCACCCTGCAAAGATCAGATTTTTGTAAATGAATATCAGCCCCAAATAATCAATATCAATCAATAATTCACACACTTATAGCTGCCTCTTTAAAGCACTAAGAGCATTGAACAAGGTTGAGTTGTACTGAACCAGGCTCAAAAGGCTTTTGTTAATATAGATTTTGTACAAAAACACTTTAAGAGTCCAGTTGATTATTAATTATGACTGAGCAGAAGATGCTAAACAAACTGCAGTCAAACGTTCGACAATAGCCATAAAGATAAGCTGGTCTCTATCTGGCATAAAACACTTCAATAAATTGATAAATAAGTGGTTTTCCCAGAGCAGATGTGCTCTTAATGAAGTGCCATTATCAGTGCACTGATCAGAAATGTGCAGACAGCCAGCAGACATCTCTACATCAGTGTTTATGAGAAGTGTGTAACCTCAGACATAATACACTGATACAGCAGCAGAAAGATTAGACACTTAAGACCCTGTGTGTGTGTCTGCGTGCCACACCTTGCCCTTGTGCGTTTCCTGCAGCCAGCTGCGCAGACGTATGAGGCAGCTCTCCTGAAAAGGTGTGAGATCACCCAAGTATCGGTTGATATAGTCAGCGTCCAGTTTGTCTAAAAAAAAAAAAAAAATATTAATAAAATTTTTTTTTTAATATTTAAAAAATAAATAAAGATTTAAAGTGATAAAGTGTTTATTATTATTATTTGTCAATTATTATTAGTGTTATTATTATAATGATTATTATTAGTCCATTTTTGTACTCGCCGAGAAATTTGACCTCCACATTTAACCCATCCATGCAGTCTCTCACGCGCACACAGAGACACACACAGAGACACACACAGAGACACACACAGAGACACACACAGAGACACACACAGAGACACACACAGAGACACACACAGAGACACACACACTAGGGGGCAGTGAGTACACACGCCCGAAGCGGTGAGAAGCCATATCCACGGCGCTCGGGGATCAGTTGGGGATTGGGAATTATTATTTATTTAACATTAAATTTTTTTATTAATTTATTAATTACTAAATATTTATTCCGATAATACAATACATTTTTTAATTTAAATTCATTTAAATCAAAACAACTTCACATTCTGCAATGTTTTACAAAAGCAGTATGTCTGTGTATGTACTGAAAAACAAGTGAAAAGGCAAGTCTTCACTTCCTTCAAGGAAGTTCCTTGTAATGTAATCTAGCTATATGGAGATAAACTGAGCTTAAAAAGTGGTGACACTCATATCATTACTTTCTACTTCAGAAGAGTATCTGGAGCAGTAACAGCTGTGGATTTTAAGTGTCTCCCACAAATTGTTAGCACAGCTGTTTACGCTAAAATGTTTCAACACATTTGTCACAAGATATCATGAGATGTAGGAACATTCTGGATGTGCTTTGGTTATCATTAGTGGAATACATTGTTTAACATATCTATTCTAGTGATTATTCATTTTTATTGAGGTTGCTTATGGACTAAACCAATAAACTGACTATCAGTAACTTGTTGAAGACATTAAATGGAAAAAACAGCTGTAATGTAAAGCACAGTGTGAGAAAGCTCCTCTGCAGACTTGTTTGCTCACCATCAGGTGTGGCTGAGAGTGCCTCGCTTGGACTGCCCACCGGACTGCTGCCATCTTTGACCACCAGAGCCTCTTTCGAGCTCTCTGGGGGTGGTATGATGGTGATGGCGGGCGTGATGGGCAGCACAGGGCGACTTATGGGCAGAATAGCCTTCAGAGGTGAGGCAGGGTTAGCACTCCACCGAGGAACATGGGTAATGCCCTCCTCCTCCAGCTCTCGCAGGTAATACTCAATAATCTCTTTACCCTGAGGAGGGAGCATGTCACAAGACACATTTAAATGTAATAAAAATAAATAAATACATAAATAATTTAAACTCATTTTCATTTTGGCTGTATTCTGACCCCTCAACATTCAATGAATTGATTTAAATTAATTTAACTGAATCACTGCAACACTGAGCGCTGTTTTATCACTTGTCCAGCATATTTTAACAACCAGCAAATAATTGTGCATATCCAAATTAAACAGAAGTGCGCTCTCCTGCTATGCAGTGTACACAAAATATGTCTCAGGAGTGAAATAAAGCAGATTTGATGAATACCTAAATGAGAACTTAAAGGAAGGAGAGAAGTAAACAGGCCTGTGCAACTAACAAAATGAAAGGCTGTATATCAAGACTAAGACAGATGTGAATGAAGATCGTAGACATGCTCTGGTACCTTTTTGATGCTGTTGGCGTACTGCTTCATGGCAATCTTCTCCACGGTGCTCTCGAAGCCGAAGAAGGATTTGATGTCCAGACTGGCCGACTGTTCAAAACACGTCCAGTCTTCATTTTCAGGATGAACCTGCGTGATGAACACATTAAAGCACAAAGCACAGTCATTTCTTTGATCACTGAAAACACTGCAGCCTTCAACTTCAGACTGAAGCATAATGATATCTCTTTTCACCCTGTTCATCAGCCCCACAGGACCACCAGTCAGGTGGATCATTCTCAGTGACACCGACATGGCGGTGGTCTGTTAGTGTGTGTATGATTGGATTTTATACACCGTGTCCACTCACTGCCCACTCTATTAGACACACCTACCTTGTTGGTCCACCTTGTACTTGTAAAGTCAGACACAGTAGCTCAGCACAGTTTGAGGGACAACAGGATCAACACACTGGTGGACACTTTTTGCTGGTAGGCTCCAGAAATGATGCTGAGATCTTTAAAATCTAAAGCAGCTCTGCCGTGTCTGATACCAACACACCACCACATCAGTGTCACTGAGACTGATCCACCTGATCAGTCCTGACCAATGAACAACAAGGTGGAAGGAGGCTAACAAAATACACAGAGAAACAGATGGACAACAGGGTGCAATTACAGAATTATTTACTGCACCTAGTGCAAGGTCAGTGGAGCTAAACTCGACAATGAGTGTGTGTACCTAATGAAGTGGCCAGTGAGAGTATATACCACTCTCAAATCATTAAGACTTAAACAGAAGATTATCTGAAGAAACACTACCAGGATAATAACCATTTTATGCCAGTTAATACATTTAATTGTGGCGTGCAACACCTCTGAGCCCTTTGGCTCAACTCAACAGTCCTAACTCAAGTCACCTACAATAATAACATTATTTTAATTGTAAGTCGTGCTTAAAGTTTTAAAATTAACTCAAGGTGACTAATAATCCAAAAACAGGCACTGAAGAACTGCACACATCAGCAGAAGCGGAAAAAGTCAAACAGTATCCCTCAGCGGACTTTTTCTGCTGAAACAGACAAAATAAAACTGCAATAAAAGCACAGTAACAATAGCCAGATGCTGCATCTGCTGAGTAAATGTGCAGGTTTTTTTTTAATGCGAGACTGGTTCAGGTCAGTCTCTGACCTCAGGAGCCGCTCTGCACAGCAGCCCAATGCCGCTCGCTTCACTGAAGACTGTTCTTCTGCACACATCCCAAAATAGAAACTTCTGGAAGGCATTTAGAGGCAATGACCTTATTAGCTCACTCTTCATTCATTCAGACAGCGTTACACCATTTGGGCTGTATTTTTGTTTGTAATATAGGCAATATGATATTTTATATATTTAAATCATATCCCCAGGACCATCACACACAGGATAACTTCAAGTTGTCAACATACATCCTATGTATCATGATACTGGAGATACAATTCAGTATATGTTGATATTTCATAATTTGATAAGGTTCAGCAAGGCTATAGAGGTCATTGGTGTGACCAACTGGTGTTGGTCCACAGTGTTTTAGTCCAAAGTCAACACCTACCAGGAGATTTTAGAGCACTTCATGCTGCCATCTGGTGACAAGCTTTATGGAGATGCCCAGCAGCTGCCCACAGTGCCAACTCATAAGCTAAAGCCACACTGATCAAAAATAGGCTTGAAATATGTCACTTTACATGTAAGGAATATAAAATGACCAAATATGTTTTTAATTAAATGATTATCAAAAAATGACTTCTCATCTTTAATGCTGTCACAGAGAGCAAAAAAGTGCAGAATTTTCACATGCAGCAAAGATTCCTCCTAAAAGAAATGGATGTCTTGGGATAACAAAGCTCTCATGATCTACTTAGGATGGAAAGTGTGTATGTGTGTGTGTGTGTGTAGCATGTGGTAACTGTCAGTGCCTTGCTGTGTATGTGATTAGTTGCTGTGCATGTGGGAAAGATTTGGGTCTGGATGATGGAGTATGAACACAAGCTGAGATCACAAAGCGTCCCACAAAGCAAAAGCCCCACAGCCAAGCTGTTAACAACACTACATTATTCCAGGCTGTACATGTATGCACAAACATTAGCCTATTAGCAAGCACCAAGCACACATTTTTATGGCTGATTCTGGTTTTACAACCAAACTTTTAGGTCCTATTGTGATCATGTGAGCTAGATAAAGACTTTAAAACATCTCCAACAGATTTACACCATGAAGTAAAAGTATGCAAATGTTTTAAAACTCAAATTTGGCAATTAAATCTATACTCCAACTTGGAAACTTCCTAATAATGCTGAACCGCTGTATTTTGTTGAGAACTGAATAGTTCTGTATGGATTATATTTAAGCAAGAACAGACATTTTAGAGTATAAATTACATTTAATGGGACAAACTAGCATTTAAGATATTTAGGGATGATTCTAAATTTCTAAATATAGAAAAAAAGGAGAGACTGCAGTTACATTCGAGTTATCTATGGCCAAGTTCACATTACAAGCCTCAATAATTCAGATTTTTTTGCTAAAATCAGAATACTATCGTTTTTTTTTTTTTTTAACTAATTTTTTGCCAATTTTCTCCCTTTCCCAATGCAGCAGTCGCCAATTAACCCAACCCATTAGTGGCTCTCGCCATCACTTTGCACTGTCCCTGACTCTAGGAGGGTGAAGACATGCACACGCCTCCTCCATTGCGTGTGATCCATACATCCCACCACCTCTTTTCAAACTACCGCTTCATTCCTGGGGAACAAACGCGTTTGGAAAGTGCAGGGTGTCTAGTTTCAAATGGACCAATCAGTAGACGCCTGAACTAGTGGGCAATGTGTGAGTGAGAGAGAGAGAAAGCGCCATACCCCCCCCCCCCAGGTAGAGCACGACCAATTTTGCTATCCATGGGCCCCGACTGTTGATGGCAAACAGTATGACCGGGATTCGAACTCACAATCCTCTGGTCATAGTGTCAGCATCTTAGTAATCTGATTTGAGGCCCCGAGTGGCTCATCTTGACAGTTCACATTTATAAACAAAAGTGACCTGTTTTTGTATGTAACGTGAATGAATTTGTCTCTGAAATGGCATATGTGTGCACATTGAAACTTTTATGCATTTTGTCCATTTTATGCATTTTGTCCACTGTCAAGTTTGTAAAGGGTTGCCAGGTTTGAGGGGAAAAAAAGTGGCTGGTAAAATGTCAGAGGTGGTGGGATGTATTGTTTTTAGTCTAAATACAGAAGAAAATGAACGGCAAAGATTTGAAAACTATTTACTTTTTAAAGCTTCTATAAATGTCTGTGATTAGACACTAGATTTTTAACCAGTTTCAGCTTTTTATTGTGGTGTGTGATTATGTTTTGCTCAGGAGGAGTAAACAGCTGGTGGACTGAACATGATCAGGTGGAGGTGGTGAATAAAAGTCAGCCGGCTGCTGTTTTAGCAGCTCTGTGTGTAAACAGGAGAGAAGTCAGAACCAGATTAGCACTAAACACATGTGTACAGACACAAAGACATCAAATGTGATCTGACTGCTTATATTTAAGTCACAGTCTCACAAATCAGATCCATATCTGATCTAGAACCATACATGATGAAAGTGATTCATATCTGATTTGAAAAGACCACTGTTCACACAGCCCTGAAAAGATCAGATCTTAGTCACATTTGGGCAAAAAAAAAACAAAAAAAAACGGAACCTGCTTTTATAATTCTATTCATAACATTAACAGATACATGATCTTGGATGTTAGCTTATTAAAATCACTACAGGTGAAAAAACTGGGATACATGCCTATATACGTATGCACATGTGTGTGTGTGTGTGTGTGTGTGTGTGTGTGTGTGTGTGTGTGTGTGTGTGTGTGGGCCTCACCGAGTAGCAGCAGAGCTCGTGGATGATGACTCTGTTGGAGAACGTCTCATTGTGGGATTCAATGTGTAAAGTTCTCTCACGGCGGTTCAGAGAGTTCTTCTGGATGAAGTACACATAGTCCACCCCCGCAATCTGCACACAGTGAGTAAACGGTAGATGACTGTGAATAACACAAGACTGTAAAGAGGCAGAATTCTACTTACATTTTTAGACTTTAACATCACTGGGATCATCAAATTTATCAGTTTCGTGAATATAAGCAAATTTGTCCGCGCAAGCTAGTATGAGCATTTTATCCACCGTTACTGGATTAAGACAAATATCCAAAATGAAGCTTCATGGCTTTGTAGGAACACTGAGCAATGATTTTATACAGAATGTACACTTGTTTAAGACAGGTTATAAACCTATAAACCAATTTGTCAATTCTTTATCATTTGTCAAATTCACAGTGGTGGTACTTGAGCCTTTTCCCATAAAAATATACTACCTGCTGTAAAATGATGTGAAAATTGAACATTTAAGCACCTTAAGTGTGTGGTCTAGAAATAGTCTACCTGTGATTAATTTCATATTCACTCACGAGTGAAACTTTGACTCCAAAGCTGAATAAAATATTTCTCCGGTTTGAGTAAGAGGTCTATGTGATGCTACATCGCGGCTTCGAGACTTTCGGAGAGAGATGTGTACCCCTAGATAATGTCTCTATGCTGGACACATGACTAGACCATGGACTGGGAAACTGTGCTGTTTTATTGATTCCTGTAAAGAGTTGGAAAACTGGTGCTATAAACTGTGAATTTACTGTTGGAAGGGCTCAAGACTGCGCTGAGGTAATCATCTGTAGTGCAAAATTCCTGCATAAGTAATCACAGTTCACTGTAAAATTGCATACATTACAAATATAAAGAGAAAGACAGAAACAGACTCTAATGCTGGCTTTACACAATTAAATGTCCACACATTGAGCATAATGTTCATACAACTTGACACTTAGGAATATTCTACATTATGAAATTCATGTGCAACTTTATTTCAAAAGTTGTCTTGTGTTCATAGCAACCAAGAGCCAAGCAACCAAGATCTCATTAAAGCCGGCTTAGAGATCACAGACACAGCAGGCAGTCTCTTGTAGGAACGTGCCAGCCTGTTACTGACTGTGCAATATGGGAAAACTTGAAATCAACATCCAATTCCAGAAATGTGGAATTCTGGAAGTAAATGACTGACTCTGGAATGGTGGACCTACATATGCTCTGCCTCCAATTTTAGAGAATGCTAGTCCAAAATTCTCAACATAATGAGAAACTATAGAGTAAAAGCTGAATTGTTTATGTAATTCACAGTAATTTGTGGGTGGAGCCTGCAGGTGGAGAGGTCAGATTTGGAATGTCTTTGTAATGTGGACATGCTGGCCTTTGGAATGCTGTTTTACCCTTTTGAGAAGGCGTGGGGCATCAACGTCCAGCTTGCATCTCCTCTCGATCTTGTGCGTAGAGTTGTCGTCGCTCTTCTCTTCACTGATCACATCACTGGCCACAAACATGGGGATGAGGTGACATGTAGGGAACCTTCTCTCATAGGCCTGATTGAGAGAAAAAGAGATTTCAAATCTTTATTAAAAACACTTTTAATATCCACTTAGGACTGGGCGATATATTCAAAATATTAGGGGGCAGCCATGGTCTAGTGGTAAGGATCTGGTCTTGTGACCAGAAGGTCGCTGGTTCCCCAGACAGGACATTACTGAAGTGCCTTTGAGCAAGGCACCTAACCCCCTAACTGCTCCCCGGGCGCCGGTGGATAAGGGCTGCCCACCGCTCCGGGCACAAATTCTCACAGCCTAGTGTGTTCACTAGTGTGTTTCACTGCATGAATGGGTTAAATGCGGAGGTCAAATTCCGTTGTGTGAAAAATCACATTGGCTAAATTGGTTGATCTTAGTCTTAATCTTAATCTCGATATATTTTTATACGAGATATAAGATGAGACAATATTGTTTATATTGATATAGTTTATGTTGCGTCGTAATTACACTTGTAGATCCTCCATTTTGCCTCTACACAGACTCACCCCACCCCTCCTCTCTCCCTCACAAAAAAACTCCCCCTGCTTCACGTGTGAGACAGGCAGGGACGGCACAGAGACAGAGAGACGTGAAAGAAGTGATCACAAAGGAGTTGTTAAGTAAAAAGAAAAACAATAGTTCAATTATATGGAGATGTTTTGGATTCAGAGTGTCAGATGAGCAGCAGAGTAATGTTCAAGTCAGGACAAAAGGTTCAAGCACCGCTAATCTTTTCCAGCATTTACAACAGCGTCATAAAGAGCAATAAGTGAAGTGTGTGAAACTACGAACTGCAGCACAGACCGTGAAGCTTTCCTCAAGCTCTGAAACAAACCACGTTACAAACCTCATACCTGTGGTGTGCTTTATATGAGACAAAGTGAGAAGTGGGGTGACGTTACTAAAACAGTGGAATATAATATCACTAAAGACATGGTCCCCATCTCATCTGTGGAACAAGGCTGCTAAAAACCCTCGACCGAAGATACCAGTTATCTAGTCAGACTTACTTCTTCTGTTAAATTATGAACACGTACTGAGAAGTTCTGACAAAATGTACTGAACTTAGAGAGTCTCCCCACCTATCTCGCCAATGTGTCCAGCAGGACCTGTGAGCCGTACGTGTGTGACTGAACATTTCATTTACATTCAGTCTGTTTACATGTTCTGTTATTTGCTCAAAGTACTAGATGTACAGGAGCACATACAGGAGGAAGCACTTTGATAATGTTTACTTCACTGGAAACTGACTTTTTAAAGAACAAGTCAGCCTTTAGCTACTTTTGCTCTGTATGTGTTCTGTTTACATGTTAACAACACAGCTGTGAGTCTTGTTATGAAGGAAAATAACATTTATTTTATTTGAGGAGCATTATTATTTACAATATGCCAATAGTTTATTTTGAGCAATTTCTCATGTACATTGATGGCTGAATGGTAATAAAAGTGTCTGTGTGACATTTGGGACATGCAGCTTTGACTCCGAAGTGACCTTATTACCTTATGTGATGAAAAAATACTGCGATATATCTCGTATATCGATATTCAGCTAAAAATATCGAGATAAAAATTTTGGTCCATATCGCCCAGCCCTATATCCACTTATATGTTAGATGATATAAATTTAAAAACTTAATTATCGATATTGAAAGACACCCTCTGCTCGCCATTCTGTAATTGCTACTGACAGTAATAACTTACATTACACTGTTTGCAGTCTAAATGATAGATATATCGGTATCAGCCACAAACAGTTGCTATTGCTTATTATATCAGACCCAGAAACTCCATATTGGCCAACTCCAATATAGTTAGAAGGTATAAACTTACAAAACTTTACACAAGAAGCTGCATCAATCTGAAACTAGGGCAATATCAGTAGACAATTTTAAATGTAAATGCATTTAAAACAAATCTAGAAATTAGAGGTGTGTGATTTGACAATATCAGATTGTGAAGGATTATAATGTGTCCACGATACGCCATCACAGAAAGACTGTTAGATCATGTTAAAGTGAACATTATATCCGCTTATTTTACAGACATCCCAAGTCTCCCGGAAAGTCCGGAAGTCTCCCGCATATTATATACATAGCAGCTCCTTGATGCCGGCAAGTCACAAAAAAACTCCCAAAATGTAGAACAATCAGCCAAGAGCGCACACATACTCGCGGGCAACAGGCGACACTGCAGAGAACAGGCCAATCAAAACCTTCCCTGTTTGCTAAGAGTCTGTCAGTCAGCCAATCAGTTAGTAGTGTGGGTGGGCAGCGAGGGAGAAGGAACGGCAGGCAGCCAGTAATGCTAATGCTAACCTCACAGCAAAACAAACATGAAAAATAATTGTGATCATCAGTGTAGCTGCTGTGAAACAAAGTTAGAGCTCCCCCTAGTGTCAGTGTCACCACTCTACAGACAGTATTATCAGTGTAGCTGCTGTAGAACAATGTTAGAGCTCCTCCTAGTGTCAGTATCACCACTCTACAGACAGTCTGATCAGTGTAGCTACTGTAGAACAATGTTAGAGCTCCTCCTAGTGTCAGTGTCACCACTCTACAGACAGTATTATCAGTGTAGCTGCTGTAGAACAATGTTAGAGCTCCCCCTAGTGTCAGTGTCACCACTCTACAGACAGTATTATCAGTGTAGCTGCTGTAGAACGATGTTAGAGTTCCCCCTAGTGTCAGTATCACCACTCTACAGACAGTCTGATCAGTGTAGCTGCTGTAGAACAATGTTAGAGCTCCCCCTAGTGTCAGTGTCACCACTCTACAGACAGTCTGATCAGTGTAGCTGCTGTAGAACAATGTTAGAGCTGATAAACCTCAAGTCAACAAATATTTTATTATATTTACTGTTCTTCAAATGCAAAAAGTCTGCCATCCTGCACTCTATTTATCACCCTCGGCCACTGAAAAACTCATATCTGTCCATCACTAATGCTAATAGTATGAGATATGAGGGGAAAAGGTGAGTGAAGCCCAGAGGTGTAGGTGAGCTTTATTATTACAGCAAATGCTGCTGGATATAATGCACTGACTGACCTTGAACAAGGTGTGGGAGGGGGGGTACATGAGGGAGAAAGAGAGAGAGCAAGAGAGCCCTCGAGGCAGGACTCAGCTGGACAACATCAGTACACACTTATGAAGGACAGTGTGCTTCACTCGCAGCCCAAAGAGCTGTAGAGGGCTTCATTATCTGTCATCACTCTGAATTTGATCACTGCGGCAGAGTTACGCAACACAGAGGACTTAAGGACAGGCCTCAGATCAGCTTTAACTGCCCTCCACAGGGAATAATTCAACTGAAATCTGGCTGTGAGGGTCTCTGAACAGCTTAAAAGAACCCCAAAGGGGAGAATTCAATTCATTCTGACAGCACAGACGTCAGGTCGGTATAATTTACTAATCTCAGGAAGCAACGGATGGGGTCGATTTCCAACAACAGGGTTTCACTCACTGACCAATTCATTTGGTATAAATACCTTGTATTTCCACTGATTGTCCATTTTAGCTCCACTGAAAATAGTCCACAAACCGGCCAAAAGTGTCACCAATGAATGACTAGAAGACCAACACAAACTAGCTGTACAAGGCAGACCAATAAGGTAGGTGTGTCTGATAGTGGGCAGTTTAAAATGTCTATATCTGATCCACTCAACACACACCAACACGCCACCACCATGTCAGTGTCACTGAGAATGATCTACCTGCCCTGTGGTGGTCCTGACCATTGAACAGGGTGAACAAAGTATAGAGAGAAACAGACGGACTACAGTCTGTAATTGCAGAACATGCACCTAATGCAAGGTCAGGGGAGCTAAAATATACAATGAGTGTAATGAGTATTTTTGCTGAAATAAATGTCAGGTCATGTATAGGTGATGTTAAAAACATCAAACATTAGCATTTAACACACCAAATCTCCCAATGGTTAATAAACAGCTGTGTATAAAATCAAGGTCTCTTCTTAAGCACATAATGTGAGTAAACTACATAATGAGGCACATTAGTAGTGTTAATTAATAAATAAGTCCGTTCCATCATGAAGAATAAGCGTATGGGACAGATCAGTGTACCCTTGTAGATCAGAGGTCGCTGGTGAACGAGTGAGGCCATATGAGGCCAGATCAGCCCCTCTAACACACACAGATTAGTCAAAGCCTGAGCCGGGACAGAAGAGGATTTCAAATCCCCATTAACCCAGACAGCAAAAAAATCACTTCCAGAACAGAATTTTATTCATAAACTCTGTCCAAGTTCAAAGCACAATTTCAAAAGTATGAGCTGGATCAGATTTGATATTTTTATTTGTCTGTAGATTTGATTACGTAGCTGAGAGAAAAGTAGTCAATAGAGGTTAACGATATAATCACTGGCCAATGTATTATCTGATATGAATTGAAAAATGAAATTATCAATTTTACATGTTGTGGATTCCACAGCGCCCAAGGCTGGACTCCCTGCAATAGTAGCTGATGACACTGTAATGTGTATTTAAAATTAGATTGCATCAATTTCATTAAAATAGTTTAATTTTTGGGAAGATTGTGTATTGTTAATTATTGGTTATGTATCTGAAATGTCCCCTACAAATTATGCAATGAGCTTCTGTGGGTAGATAATATTTTATATTTTTGCTTGCTTCAAAGTCAAATATCACAAGTCTTAGTAAAATGCGTAAATAAATCCGTATTCATTCAAATTCATCGTAAGTCAAAATTAAGTGAAGCTATTTGTTGTTAGTCTACTCAAAGCGTGGCCTCAACACAGATCATGATTGAAATACCTAAAATATATAGGAGCTTTTGTTTGGCTCAGGATGCTATAAGTCTGTAATGACAACAAATTCAAAACATCGTATCTGCAATATACTGGCCACAGTTTAACAATTCACATGAAACATCACAATTAAAGGGGCGAGGTCTGTGTAAAAACATGGGTGTGTTTGCATTCCTGAACAAGTCTGGATGGATCCACTGGCGTCCTGTGGAATCCTGAACAACATCATAATAAACCCAGGACAGAAGTGGGATGCTTGCATGCCAAGTATAGTTTCTCTGTCAATCATGAGTCCAATTTTGCTTCTGTAGTTTAAAACTGCACCTGCAAAAGGTAATTAACGATCCAATTTTTGTTAAAACCTAACAGTCACTAAAAGAGCCCAGTCATTTCCATCAAAACACCTCGCAGAATACCTATAGCTGTTTTGTTCATGTTTATAGTTCAAAGCAAGTCACACTGTGTCCTAAACCACATCCACTAGTCTGGGAGACCTTCATCAACCCTGAAGAGATGCTGAAGGTGATTAAATCATGACATTACAGCATGTTTATCACTGCTGCTAACTTCTATCCAGAGTTGTGCCTCTACACTCTATATTAGTTTTAGTTTGATGTTGATAGACCAAGTAAAAATAGATGATCATTTAAATTTGATATAATCATATTTACACGCCTGTAAAAGTAGCGAGGAAGCCACACAATGCAGCCGTGGCCTCAAGTGTACAAAATTAAGGCATCGCACTTGCTTTTTGTTGTAAGTACTTGTATATAAGCTTGATTTGATCTCCATGTTTTGAATGATATGTTCACTGTGTTAACATTTTACATCTTTAACAGGCACGTTTGTGTTTTTTTAGGTCAAATAAGAACAATTTTCAAATAAGGATCCAGTTGGTTAAAAAAGGTTTAAAACAAATGTCTGGTCATATAGCATGTGAAGATGAACTGTTGGTAATGGTAAAGATGTCACATGTTGGCACTGCAAACATTCTTAATCGGACAAGAGCGTCCCAAGATTCCCAAGGGTTAAGACTTGAGAGAAGGAGTTAAAAGTCTGAAAGTTTTGATGGTGTATTTTGATGGAAACTATCGAGTTTTACCATCTGTTTAGCCCTAAACTAATGAAGCAACATTTGAACACCAAACATGCCATGAATGATCTGAAATAAGGAGAATTGTTGTAGAACCACTTCTTCCATTTCTAATAACAGGGCCTGGGACTGATCTCCACTGAACTTGGTGCTCACACTTTCCCCGTTACACTCCAAACAAACAAAAACAAAGAACAAACAAGCAGGAAAACCAGGAGGAGGGAACAGGCTTCTGAGGAACATGACACAGGCTTTGGGAATGTCGTGTCCCTGCTGAAGGGGAAATGCCAATTTGGGAGGATTTCGGTATGTGAGCCCTCGAGGGCTGCTGTTAGAACATATTTACAAGGAACGGTGGAAGTGTGAGGAAAACATCAAGTCCTGGCATTTACAGCAGAACCTGGACCTGCAGTTGTGTTAATCAGAATAATGCAAATGCAGCAGAGCTGTAATCTAAACTTAACATGATCATGTGGGTTCTGATAGGGCTGCTAAAGTCAATGATGTTAACTCTGAAAATGCATCAACATAAGGTATCAGTGTTTGTTTTTGATTGACATCAAACTTCCATTCAAATAACAAAAGCTTCTCCTCAACACGACTCGCTGCCTGCATGATGTCAGTTTTGTTTCTGGTTGGTGCCATTCAGCTCTTAAAATAGATAGGTTGATGGTTTTAAGCGTTTTGTAAAATTTTCAAAAGATTTAAAATGTCAAAAGTATCAGAATACTTCAAAATGAAACAAAACAAAGGTTGTTCGTACACTGTGTAAAGCTTTGATAGTAAACCACAGAAGCCTCCGTGTGATGCATAAAAAGGTGCTGGGAAAAAAAAAGTGTTGTTCTAGAAGACTGAAAAAGAGAGATGGCACAAATGACAAGATTCAATAGTCAATAAGAAAATAGTAATTAATGGCAGCCTTAGTTTCTGATACTGATTATTGAACCTTAATTTACTGACTCCCTTTCTGTCTATACTCAGCAGCTCCAAACTGACCACAAGCACAGCTCCAGCTCAAATAAGCACATTTTACCCATCGCTGCCCCCTGAAGGTCTTATAACACTAACAATATGTTTATTTTGATTTCAAAAGATCTAAGACATGTTTCAATACCTTATTTAATCATTTTAATAAACAGAACTGATGACTGAGCACACAATTCACAGATTATTACTACTAAAACACAGGTGACTTGTAATTGGGTGATTACTGAAAAACAGACTTTATGCTGTTGAACGTGCTCTACAAAAAAACTCAACTAGAAAGACAGAAAATGTTGATAGTGGCTCAACACTCTTGTGAAGTGTGATCAGCAGGGAGTTTGGATGAGGACACGTCCCAGCTGGTGAAACGTTAATGTTCATGTTTGATCATGTCCTTAAAAAGAGGCACGAAATAAAAACAGCTCGTTGTAAAACAGGTTTGTACAGAAGCCGCCAACACAACAGTCCTCAGTGTGACTGCTGGGGTCTATACAAGAGATACAGATACACTTTATTGATACCTTGTGGAAAATTGGTGAGAGGTGATCTCATAAAAATCTAACCTAAACACATTAACGTTTTTAATAAAATACATTGATTTTTACCCAATTTTCCTGCCCAATGGTTGGTAGCCAATCGACCTGCCCATTTGTTGACTCTGCTCATCACTTGTAATGTCCCTGACTCTATGAGGGTGCAGACCCATGCAGGCTTCCTCCAATGCATGTGAAGTCAAGCTCCGCCTCTTTTCAAACTGCTGCCGGCACATCGCCTATGGGCAGCCAACGTGCTCGGAGGAAAGCACAGGATCCCCAGTTCTGATGGATCGCCTGGTAGATGCCAGAGCCAGAAGACATTACTTAGCTGTGCTGGGGAGAGAGTGCCATTTAACCCAGCCAATTTGTGCTTTCTTGGGCCCTGGCTGCCGATGGCAAGCAGTATGATCTGGAATTCAAACGTTATTCTCAGATCCTAATGACAGCGCCTTAGTCTGCTGAGCCACTCTGGGCCCCTAAACACATTTCCATAAATAACTGAATATGTTCAGTGTTTACACTGCACTGTTTATTCATGTTAATATGCTTTGCTATGAAACCAGAACACTGGTATTGGATTATTACTCTACACTTGATCACACTGAGCTCAGGTATCAGAAGTAGTCTGTGAATGCCTATTTTCTAGCACTATTGTGAAACATCACTCCTCTTCAATAATGGGTACTCTGATACACTGTGTGCTGGTTGAATGTGTGTCAGTATCCGAACAGCCTGCAGGACTGGGTGAGCTGCCAGTTGGTGGTTCCCACACTTCCATAGCGTGTGAATGGGGCCAGTAGAGCAGACCATTTGTCCCAGTGGCATCAGTATTGATCACGCAGGCTGGCAGTAGTTGGCAAGGACAGGCTAGCTTCACTTGACCTGTAACCTTAAACATCAGGCTCACATGTAATGATGTAGATTTTTTTAAAAATATAGAATTTTTTTTCTTGCCATACAAAAACATTACAGTACACTACACAAACGATAGGGAGTGTTACAGATTTGTTGAGTAATATGTGGAACATTGACCAACTTAAGAAGACATTAATTTGAATAGTTAACTGAATATCAATTGCTCTGGTCAACTTAATTAAACGTTATTAAGTAGTCCTACACAGGGATGGGCAATTTTAGAAATCAGTGCTCAACAGACCTGCAGGTTTCACTTAAGCCATCATGATTACACAATTTTAGTTAATAATTAACTTTTATAAAATTTATTGTGATAAACAATGTAACTGTTGAAAATTAATATTACATTGAAAAAAAAAATTGATTGTATGATCTTGCTTGAAAACTTCAGTCTGCTTTCTTTTATTTTACCGACATTTACTAACTTCATAACTGTTGAAAAATGTGACATGTGTTGCCAAACGATGTGACTATGAAAGATGCCTTTGGAATGTAATTATGGTTAGGACAAAGTTTGTGATTCAATATATTGTGAAATATTGTGATACTGTAATTGTAAGGCACTTTAAATTCTGTTTTTATCTACATTTATTGACATTTTACAAAGCGTCCTAAGCTTTTAGATGTAACAGAGTTCTGCAATGCCTCTGGAGCTCAGATTTCAGTTCTTTTCAGAGCGTTTCCCCTCGGTATCGTGAGAAAACTTGCTCCACAGAGCGATCAGCTGTTTTCCGCAGGGCCAGGCTGTACTGAGCTGATCTCTATGGAGACGAAACAGCAGGACAGGCTGTAGGCACAACATCACGCCAACGCAGGGTAACACCTCCAGGAATGGCAGAGTCACTCAATCGAGGCCAGCCGAGAAGCCAACAAAAGCTGGCTTTATTTGTCCTTCCTTTAGGAGACTTTTTCCTCCAGCTTCTGTAAACATGCTTAAGAACTGGTTTGGTCAAAAGCACAACCAGCCCACACGTTACAGTCAGCTGACTGCTGAAAACACCCAGCATTTAACTGCATTAGCACAACATCAAATGACTACAAAGACCACATTAGGCTTTATACACAGACATAAATGTTCAAAAATCTGTGCTTATTTCAATATTTTCTATAGACCTACTTTGTATATTCAGCAAAGATCACAGTCTTTAGGGGTGTATGAAAATATCAATATACGTGAGTATCACAATATTACATTGTGATATTAATTCTCAAAAATACAGTATATGTTTATAAAGTAAAGTTTACATGTAAAAAAAATTGGTGGCTCTTTTGTGTTGTTTATCCACCTGACCACTAGGTGGCAATGTTGTAATCTATCTTCAGCCACTGGACTCTTCCAGTCCAATGTAAACAAGCAGGACAATATTCCTAAAATTTTATTTAAAAAATCAAAATACATCACCTTACTTACAAAATCGGTATGTATTGCAGATGTATCAAGTGTTGTATCATCAGGTCCCTGGGAATACACAGGCCTAGTAGTTAAAGAAGCACCAATAAAGTATTGTCAGTTCTGATATGATAACTGAATCCTTATTGCACCCGAAACTAACAGACAATTTATTAGCCATTTTAATTGAAAGACTCAATCACAGACTAATGTGCACTAAGGGGCAGTGAGCACACATGTCTGGAGCGGTGAGCAGGCCCTATCCATGATGCCTGGGGAGCAGGGTTAGGTATCTTGCTCCAGGGGACTTCAGTCATGTTCTGACAGGAGACTGATCAGACAACTTTCAAGTCACTAGACCAGGTCCCTAAGAAGAGGAAAAGAGGAAAATTCCCCACTATATAACCTAAAAATTAAAATTATTATGGCATCATAATTTCAATATGAGGCTGATAATTTATGGGGGATGCACCAAAAATTCAGCAACAAAAATTATTTCAGCTGTAAATGGCAAAAACAGTTTTGGTGTTAGGATGAATAAGTGAAAAGACTATTTGAATAATTTATACTGAACAATGACATTTTAATGACACTGTTGCCTTTTCTTCATTCCCGACTGTAGATATGAGCCACATCTGTAACTTTACTGGTAAAGTTAGTTTAATATTGAGAACTCGCTTGACATTAAGAATTCTGCTTTTCCTCACCAGTTTAAAAAAAAAAAAAAAAAAAAAAAAAAAAAAAAAAAAAAAAAAACACAGATTGACCAACACTTAGTTTGGTTGCTTATCTTTGTGTTTGCTCTGGTAACTGCAGTGTTAGGGACCGTCTCACAATTACCAGAAGAAATGTGAAGTGTTTCGGTGTCTGTAGCCAATGACTCACATTAAACATCCATGTGACTTACATCATTCACTGCCTGATGGATTACCTGGTGGTCATTTTCATGACTTTGATTCATGTTCTTTAATTAAATATTAGTAATAATGTAACATACATGCATCTTCTTACACATTCATATATTACTACTGTCGTGTCATTTTTTGAACATTTGTTTTATTTACAAATTTAAAAGAACAATCAATTAAACATGCTATTACACCTAATGATGCCACACCAACTTATTAAAATATACATGCATTCCTGACCAAGTTATTTTGAGAAATAGTTTAGTTACTAATTTTATAGTCATTTATATAAAATAAGAACCGTGTTCAGTTTTGGCCAAAAAAGTTTCATTTCAGTGCATCCCTATTCATAGCCATACATGAACGAGCAAACAACGTCATCATGTAGAGCATGAGAAAGTGATGTTCTAAAGGAAAAACGATTCAGTCGGATTAAAGATGATGCTGTGCAGCATCTTTCTGGATAAAATTGTCAGACTGAGTCGCCAGCAGAGCACAAGGCTTACTGCAGCTGCAATACGTTAAACTGACAACAGCAGCAGTGTCCTTGCCAAGGTCATTTAGCTGTATCTTTTTTTTCTTTCTCTCCATCTCTTCTCCTCCTCCGGCTACTGTTCTCTCCTCTCGCTCATGCTATCTGCCTGCATTTGTGTGCTTCAGTTTTGCCTTATGTTCCTCACAGGCACTGCAGATTTCTACTCATATCTTTTTTTTCCTCTGTCTACAACTCAACCTGTCACAGCTGTAATAAATCTCTCACAGGCTCCTTAATAGAGGAAGAAAGAGAGAGAATATACACTATCAATTACTATTCTCAATTTGATGGATTTTTTAAATGTATTTCGGTGAACAAACTTCTAGTGTACACTTTAGTACACATTTACTCTTTATTAACTGACATTTATCATTTTTGAGAAAAAATAAATGTGGCTAGAGCTTAAAGTTTATTTGTTTTCATATTAAAAAATATATTTAATATTATTTATTATTATTTAAGTACCACCACCATCACCACCAAAAAGACAAACTTTCATTTTTGAAAATAGCAGCAATTTAAATCACAGTTGAAATATTAAAATATATAATTTGATATTTTCCCCAAATGATTCAGTCTTTGTTATGGCATACTGACTGTGCATGTGTCATGTTAAATTCAGAAAAAAGAAAGTGCACAAATGAATTACATTTACCAATAATCCACATTTAAATCCACAAATAAAAAAATGATGAAAAACGCTATATCAAAAGTAAGAAACTAGTTGACTGTGTAATAATAATAATAATAATAATAATAATAATAATAATAATAATAATAAGTAACACAATCATAGTATGACATATTAATTACATCATTAAACTGCTACAAAGGAATGCCAGTGGCTGAATTTACGTTCTGAACCAAAAATTTGGCCCTTTCCTCAACCAAACTCACTTTCAGAGAACAATGCAGAACATCTATCCATCAATCACATCACTAGATTAGAGTGACTGTAAGCTGCAGGTCTTGTTAATATTCCATAAGCCTGGATTTAAAGAGTTTAAGAAGTCACCGGAGACAGAGAGTGAACGCAATATTACGATGAGGTTATATGGCTGAATTGATATGCAAAGCATTGCCGGTATTATATAACAGTGCAAATGAGAGAGAAGCAACCTACTTAGGGAAATGAGAAATCAGAACCAGCTGTGTCTTCTCTTTCTCTCCCCATCGGCCTGGAGCTCTCCATTTCACTGCATGCAAATCTCACTACCTTTAACCACTCAAGATTCAGCTGGTGTCAATTTCTGACCTACTTCTGCTTACTAGCAGCTGTTTGTGATTAGTTTAAAAGAAATCTAGAATCTCAAGTTATTAGAGTATTTGATTAAATGACTATTCAAACAGTATAAATACTGTTTATCTCTCAGAGCTACAACGGACACATTGTTAATATCAACAGTCCTGAACCAGAGACATCAGAAGTGTCTCACCTGGACTAAGGAGATTAAAAACAACAACAACAACAACAACAACAACAAAAAACTGATCCACTCCAAAGTCCTCTTTTCAGCGAGTTTAGTATTTCATTTGTAAATCAGCTGCTAGAGTCTGGAGGAAGAGTGGAGAGACACAGAAGGTGTCTGAAGTCCAGTGTGCAGTTTCTGCAGTCTGTGATGCTTTGAGGTGTGATGTCAGCTGCTGGTGTTGGTTCACTGTGTTTTAGTCCAAAGTCAACATCTACCAGTGGATTTTAGAGCACTTCATGCTTCCATCTGCTTACAAGCTTTATGGAGATGCACAGCAGCTGCCCACAGTGCCAACACTACTACTGACCATCATATTACTGTGACTGGCCAACTCATGAGCTACAAGCCAAACTGATCAACATTTAAAAAAAAATTGACGTAAGACTGTATAGTGCATCAAAAAAGGTGCAGTTTTATTTTCTGTACACTTTACTGAGCTGGATGAAAACCAAACAACAGTATATTCTCAATTAATTCAAATATTTTTTGACAATTATCCACAATAAAATAATTCTTATGAAAAGGGAAGTCATCAGATTTTACAAGACAATTACATGGTTAAGATGTAAATACAGTTATTCAGAAAGAAACATCATGACAGCATAGTTAAATCATATTTCAGTCATCGGCCATCCTACACTCAGAATCAGTCGCTGAAAACCCCATATATGTTGATCAGTAATCTCTAATGTATATGATTTATTTAACAAGCTCTATAAAAGGGCAAAACACCAGCTGACCAGACGTGTGGGTTCAGGAAACTCCAACCTCACACAGGAATATAACACACTTTGAAAGCTGTCAGAGATCAAAGACTATTTATAAGAGCCAAACACATTCCTAACAGCAGTGAGCTGAAGATATGCAAAGACAAAAGGAGAAGCAGCTCGGCTCCTGCTGCAAGATCTGAAAACAAACCTAAAACAGCTTTGAGAAGAGAACGGAGTGTTCGCTGGTCTAACGTTGCCTTTATCACACACAGTGTTCCTGCCTTTAGCAGTTCACACATTACAAATAGCAGATTAGAGTGGGAGAGGGCAAGAGGAGGTCATTACATAACTAACTTAATTGCTGGTCCTGAGCCGGGGTTTGTTTAGATATCATTTCATCATTTCTAACAAAACCAGCCTCCGTCCATGTGTTCCTGCCTCTGTGATGGCTGTACAGACCCGGGGGATGGGGTGGACGGACGGGTAGAAACACAATAGGTCATTTAACAGCTGGACTCAGACCTGCATTGTATTCAGCAGGACAGAGAGGCCACTGTACAGATTTCACATCATGTTCCACACACACACACACACACACACACAAGCTGTGACTGACCAGTCTGACCACTAATACTACCTGTGTGTTGCTAATTAGAGATAAATGGTACTACACTGATACAAT
>BRDA01013101.1:0-24746 GCA_036984385.1 Crenuchus spilurus | reverse complement strand
TAAAATATTAGATGTTGGCACCTCCACATCATTGCATTCAGTTTTTATTCACAATTTGTTTAGTGTCCCAACTTTTTTGGAATCCTGTTTGTACAATTTAATATATTTTGTATTGTAATCTCGATAATCCATACAAAATTCTTCAACTGTCAACAAAATACAGTAAAATATAAAGGTTATTTTTTTACTAGTTATTTAAGATGTAAAATTGATGACAAAAATAAAAATGTCTGAGAAGGTCAAATTGGGCCTTTTATTAAAAAGATTAGTATACAATGTCATTAATATAAATAACTTATTATAGCATCAATGACAATAGTATGGATTCATATATAGAATAGATAAGCCAAAATATTATGACTTGAATGGACCTCTGAAGGAGTCATGTGGTATCCAACACCAAAAGAAATACAGTAAGTTGGAGATGATCACATTGCAATCTGGGGAATCTGGATGATGGATAGACATTTTACAGATGCTCAAACTTGGACCATATACAGCCCAGTCATTCACATTCACTGCTTAGATAATCAACATTAGTAAGTTTATCTGTGAGTGGGCAGAATGTTTTGGCTCAACATCAAAATCAATACACATCTAAGTCTAAAGAATCAGCACCAAGCAATTTCTACCATTACCATTTCCGACTTGAAATATGAAATGAAATATCAATGAAAGGAGAGCTGCAACAATAATTTCTACCACTGAAATTTTCCAGTGCTCAAATTTGGCAATCAATTCTATACTCTAATTTTCAATACTTTCAAATACAAACAAGCTCCACTAAGATAATATTGTGTTTTACTGTTTTGTTGCATATTGATGTATTTTGCTGACAACTGAAGTTATGTATGGATTTCAGAAATTATTGTGTAAACAGCTGGTATGAATGACAGTGGTGAGTATTCTAGTTTACAGACAGAGCATCCGGTATTGAGTATTGTGATACTACACTTGCTATAGTAGCAAAGTAAAAAAAATATGATTAGAAATGAAATGGTTACTGGTTTCACTGCAAAATTAATGACAGTATTACTGTTTAAAATTTTAATTATGATTAAAACTACAGCTATAGTACTATATAGCTATAACTACTGACTATAGTACTTTGAAATTCTCATGTTAAATACAGTACACCATCAAGCTAATTTAGCAACAGTCTCCCAGATGTGGGACTGTTTGTGTTAGGTGAAACGTAGTGAAATTAAACTGTGTGTGTTGCTGTTTGGATAAATAGTTCAGAAATTCAACTTTAATCTCTAGAGAATGATATACAAGTTAACCTAGAGTTTTGAACTGCTTTTAGACTGAGTTTCTTCTTTGGCAGGTTTGGCTGTATATTCCCAGTGCACTGTACTGATTATGTTACAGCGTCACCATGCTTCTACTGCCACTACTCCTATAACTGCAATTAGAAATTCCAGAAATCCACCGAGCCCAACTAGTAAGAAAGTAGTCATTTAGTGTTCATTTAAAGATGCACTAATTAATGTTCTGCACACAAAGTGAAATTATATTTAAAGTTATTACATTTGATGTGATTTTTGATAAGCTTACAGAATTTATGGAATTTAATTAATGTTTATGCAAACAAAAAGTGCAGAGTGCTGCTAATTTTGTGTGCTCAGCACAAACATTTGTGATTTATTTTATTTGTTTACTTTTCAGCACATTTTAACAATAATACTGAGCCATGACAAATTTGGATACTAAAAATGTGATCTAAAACTTTCATACTAAATGGGTACTACTTATTAAGTTTTCTCCAGCAACTTACTGCTGTTGTAAATGACATTTATACAAATACATAATCAATTATTATTTCTGTATTAAGAGTGACAGTAACATGCTATAAGCAACCTGAATTGTGTTTGGTATTTGGGGGGAAAAAAACATAAGAAATGAAAAGAAAGTTTTGTTTTTTAAGTTTGTAAGTAGACTTTCCTTGGCACAAGCAAAGCCCAGGAATTGGAGTTTTCATTATGGGCTCAACAACATATTTGTCCATCTAATAAGCAAACTTTCCACTCTGACAACTACTATTTGTGAAAGAAAAACATTTATAATTTCAAGAATTTTACACAAAATTCAAGCACTTTTCAAACCTAAAAAAACCTAAAACTCAAGCATTTCCAATAATTTCAAGTACCCATACAAACCCTGTCTCTAATGTAGATGACTATAAACTAAACCAGCATATAAAGCTGAAGTTCTGAAGGTCATGGGTGGCACCTATTACACATGGTAACAATTCATAAGGGATTAGCCTAGGTTCTTTAGAAAATGGGGTCGAGGCATATTTTATAGTGCGGTAGGTTAGGGGTGAAGCACAAAGCACGTGGCAAAGAGATTAAAACAAAGGAGATGAAAGAGTGATTATAAAAAAAGAACAGTGCAGAACAGGGAGAAACCAAAAACATCTGCTCCAGTTCAGAGGGCAGCAAATACGGGCATGTGAGGCGTATGTCTGAAAACCCAGACAGATTGACACCTGGCACAACAAAGCAGGTCAGAGACAAACAAGTAAACAAAAACAAAAAAGCTGAACAAATAAAAAAGAAGCAAATTCTCAAACAAGGAACAAAGCGTACAAGGGCATCTCTACAGGATGCCAACTGCAATACAAACAGGCTGTTTTCTTTATAGGGCTGGCGCAGCAAGATAAAAGAGGAGGTTCGGGGAACGACTATGGACAAGAATGCAGAGAATGAACGTGAACACTGCTGCTGGGTTGTTATGTAGGACTCGAATGAAAACATCTGACCCCGTTCTAGAAAATCAGAGGGTGTTCGGCCTGACGTCAGCATTCCAGAGCAATGAATAGTGAGGGTAGTGCAGGACGCTGAGAATAACACTGCATTTTTGGGGAACTATTCTGTTAAACAACAACAACACCATGACCACTTCCACATCCACACTTCTCTTTATGCTTCATAACGCGGGGCAATTTCCTCCCATTGTCACAGGCCTGCAGCCACTATGTTATCTTATGCAAAACAACTTATGCAACCTTTAAGATTACTCTTTTTTTTTTTTGCATATCCAAATGTCCTGGAAAAAACGCAGTCACTTCAATCTGATCAGCCATCTGAGAACTTCCTGAGACACAATGTCCTATGGAAATTCTTGGTCTGAGCTGAAACATTTGCCTTAAGTCAGGGCACCTGTCCACAAATGCAACCTGAGTAGCAATAGACTTATTTAAAACCGTCAGTAATTGGTGTGACTAATAACCTGCATTGCTTGATTATTTTTGAGGACTGTAAACAAGTTGGCCTCATCAGCGTAGCTGCTGTAGAACAATGTTAGAGCTCCCCTAGTGTCAACTTCAAAACTATCCTTTCATCTTCAGTCAACAATTATTTACATTTTATATTTTTTTCAGATGACATAAAAAACACTATCAGTATTATATAAAGACCAGAAATTATGGAAATTTTTGTTATAAAGCACTTTGGTTCTAACTGCTACATAAATAAAGTTTTACTTTATACATCAGTCACCCTACATTCTAAGTTTTGGCATCTACACCAACATTGGCCACTGAAAAGCCCACATTTGTCGATCACTACTTCTGAGATGGGACAATCTGACCAAAACATACAACAGTTCGTTTTTCACCCTCCTGATGTGCTGAGCTTTGGGGGCTAGGCAGGACATCCTGTGCTTGAGGGCATTAACGCAGCAGCCAGTGGTGCTTTGTCCCCTCGGATTACCGCAGCCTCATTTGAATGGGTTAAAGCAGGCTTAGTGCTAATGCTGTCTCTTTTATGGTCGAAGTACAGGAGTCCAAGGGGTTTCTGCAAGGACATCATGGTCTTTGCTGGGAAGACCACATTCAACCTATAAGAGCTCATCACTGAAGCACAGTCAAATCCTTCAATATACGGTACATGGAAAATGCTAATATTGTGACCAAACCCCCCATTCGGGTGTTGCTTTAGTAGTATGCTTTGGGTGGAAGGTGAATCTCCATCCCAGTCTCAAATCACTGCTATTGCTCAGGAATATCCTAGTATTTAGCATCATCCATCCGCCCCTCGACTCTTACTAGTTTCCCAGTCCCTGCTGCTGAAAAACATCCCTACAAGCATGATGGTGCCACCACCATGTTTCACTGTTGAGATGAAGTTCTTGAGGTGATGAGGTGCATTTGTTTTGCAACAGACAAAACGTTTTCCTTGGTGGCCAAAAAGTTCAATACTGGCCTCATCTGACCAGAGCACTTTCCTCCATACATTTGGGGACTTTTGGCAAACTCAAAATGTGCCTTAATATTTGTGTCAGTAAAGGCTTTCTTCTTGCCACTCTTCCATAAAGACCAGCTCTATGGATTGCATGGCTTATTGTGGTCTTATGAACGGATATTCCAGTCTCTGCTTGGGAACTCTGCAGCTCCTTCAAGGTTATATTTGGTCTCTGTGCTGCTTCTCTGATTAATGCCCTCCTTGCCTGGTCTGACTGTTTTGGTGGGCGGCCATCTCTTGGCAGGTTTGTTGTGGTATCATATTCTTTCCATTTGATAATAATGGATTTGATGGTGCTCCAGGGTGAAGAAATATGCTGTTGTATGTTGTATTGGGTATACAACACATGTATGCCTGTGCTTGCTGTGAATCTGTATTGAGAACATGCTATGTAACTATTTCTGTTAGCCCTTAAATGTTGTGTTGCACCCGTCATTTGACCATTTCTATTGCAGTTGTCTTTTTACTATTTCTGTTCTTCCTTAAATGGTCAGGGGCTAAATTTGATTACTGTCCAGCCTTTATAACCCATGAAAGTCCAGCTTTTAGGTGGCTAGCAGAGTGTGTCTGCGGATCCGTGCACACTAATAAAACAACTATCCAGTCTACGTTCGGTAGTTCCCTGATGCGAATGGTCTGTTTGGGGTTAATTTCTACAGGGGTATCATCAGAATTTTTTTACAGCCTAACTCTGACTTACACTTCTCAACAACTTCATCCCTGACTTGTTTGGAGATCTCCTTGGTCTTCATGGTGTCGTTTGGTTAGTGGTGCCTCTCTCATAATACATATGCACTAGGGTTGCAGCGGTTTCACGGTATACCATGGTATTTAAATGCACGTTTATCATACCGTGGGGGTTTGCTTCATTACTGGTAATAAAGGAAAAATGCAAACCAGCTGAGAATCTGGTATACAGAATAAAACGTCTCAGAGAGCTTGATTACTTGCATCAGGTGTGCTGGGATAACCCTACAATGCCAGGAACAGTCTTGAGCACAGGCTTTTAGCAAATAAAGTATTGGCCAGGATTTACAGTGTTATAATGAAGATGTTGCATATTCAACCACATGAACTCCTTGACTCAGCTCCACCCTCAGTGATTTGCATGTCACCGAGTGTTCTAGCAAATCAGGCCCTGGGGGCCAGTTTCTCAGACTAAAGTCCAGCTTACAATAAATGAAACCAGCGAATAGGGAGTGTTGATTACAATAATTATTCCTAAACCAGTGCATGTTATATCAGGAATGTCACAATCAATGTTTAATAAATTTTTTATGTGACTTAAAATAAGATTAATAAAAATCTCATAATTAGATTGTGTTTTTTCTCCGAGATGATGTTTTGTAATCTCTAGGTCTATGCATATTTGCCTTTTCTCAGATATATTCAGGAAGTCAGTATTTGCTCCATGCTGCCCTTATATTTGGATGTAATTTATAAGTTTGACTGCTGCGATAGCTCAACATACACATTTTTCCTACTTGTACTACTGGGATTTATACAACTCTAGGCCAAAAAAGACTTTTTCCATTGTTGCTTTTCTTGGTCCCCCAACCCAGAATGGTTAGAAAACATGATGCTACCTAGAAAAAGAGCCTACTTTGTATTACTACACTATTCTAATTTTGCAATTTGCATGTCTAAGACACAGCAAAACAAACTTTGTTTTCCAAATAAAAGAGAATTAGCTGAATAAGGAATCTTACAGAATAAGATTTTCGAGGAAATAAATGACAAGGAACTAGGTTGAGTTCAGTAGAAGATACTTCCGAGGGAAGTATGAAGAAAACATTCTTGCAGAGCTCAGTAAAATATATGGCTGTTTAAAATACCACACTACACTTTTGCTATTCTCAGAAGCAATGGTACATTCCACCTGATCTATCTGGAACAGCTTATTCAGACCAGTGCAGTCGGAAGAAGTTGTTTATACAACATACTGGGAATACCGCCATGTTCTGAGCAATGCTGGAAATGACTTTGCTGGAATGGTGGTTGGAAAAAGTTTGGATTGTATTCATAAAGAGCATTGCGTTTCAATAAATTGTGATTTCTTTTTATTTATTTTTTTATCCTCAACATAACTGTTGAAAACTCACTTATTGGAAAACAAACATGTGACTGAATGTTTATTTTTATAATAAATCCTTTATTTGCATTGTGTTCATAATATGAGAATACTGAATTACTGAGTTACACCTCTAACAACTATTCAACATTAATCTGTACCGGTATGTCATGATGATATGGCATGTAGGCTTGTTTACTATTAATTTATAGTCATTTGAACTAAAAAGTTGACAAAGAGGCTGGCAATGCAATGGTCATCTTTTTAGGACTAACACATCTGTGGCCAAACTGCTCCAATAAACCCAGTACTTACAGTGGGGGAAAAAAGTCTTTGGTCAGCCACTGATTATGCAAGTTCTCCTACTTAGAAAGACAAGAGAGGTCTGTAATTTTCATCATAGGTACACTTCAACTATGAGAGACAAATGAGAAAAAAATCCAGTGTATTTGGGATAATTTTCATGATGGAAGGCGCAGCCATGTTTCATGTTCAATGATCTTACAGATGGAAGGAGGTTTTGGCTTACAATCTCACGATACATGGCCCCGTTCATTCTTCCTTTAACACAAATCAGTCGTGCTGTCCTTTTTGCAGAAAACAGCTCCAAAGCATGTTTCCACCCCCCTGCTTAACAGTAGGTATGGTGTTCTTGGGATGCAACTCAGCATTTTTTTTCCCTCCAAACATGGCGAGTGGGCTTGAGTACCAAAAAGCTCCATTTTGGTCTCATCTGACCACATGACCTTCTCCCATGCCTCCTCTAATCATTGGTGAACTTGAAATGGGCCTGGACATGTGCTGGCATGAGCAGGGGGACCTTGAATGCTCTGCATGATTTTGAACCATGATGGCATAGTGTGTTACTAATGGTTCTCTTTTAACTGTCCTTCCCTGGACAGTTGAGACTCATAAGCATAAAAAAACTCTTACTATTTATTTCAGAAGAAACAGTGAATGAGCAGGTGTCCCAATACGTTTCCAACCAATGTAGACTAAACTACAGTGAATGAACAGGTGAAAAAAATTAAGACCGCCTTCTTTCTGGAAATATGATTAAGTGTTTACAGTGTAGATTTGGCTTAATTTGAGTTATTATTTGCCATCAAACCATGATAGTGATATTTAAAAAATGTACTGAATTTTATCAAAAACTAACCGCAGTCACAACCATAATAACAGAGTGCTGGAGGACTTCAGGGAGAGGCTTTTTGTCATCCACAGGACTGCGGTGCTCTGGCTGTGTACACTCACTTCTCTTCCCGTACTGCTCACTGTGAACTCAGCATTTCTGTTCTCAGGAATAGAGAAGTTGCCAAAGGCACTCATCAGTTTCTCTGCACAGACCATTGAGTTTTAGGACTTTCTCAAGGGTGGCGTAAGACAGATGGCTTTCAGACGACAGACGGCGGTCATATCAATAATCTCTCTTAGACACACACTTTAGACTGGAAATACAAAGCCGGATTCACCAGTCAGCAAGTTCAGCTTAAGATGGGCCTGGAGATGAGCCTGTAATCTTTTAGTGCAGGATACACAAAACAGAAGTGTGTATGACAACCAGAGACAGCTCAGAGAGCTCATGCTGGAAAACAAGTTAGAACAAGATTCCAGCACATTAGAATGAGGAAGACTTAGGCATCTGATAAAATGATATAAAGTCATTTATGTGGATAGAAACTGGTGAAGAAACAATAATGAGGTGCTCAGCGGACTAAGACTAACACTGTGGTCTGTACCCCTGTGATGTTGGCCGGCTCAGGTGTCTCAATTCTGTTTATTTATTAAGTTAAAATATTAAACAAAATATTTAACGTAAGCTGTGATAAGAGCTGCAACTTTACAATTGCCCACATTTATTGTAGATTGAAGATGTTGATGTCCTTGATTACCATTAACAATAAAAAAAACGACCTTAGAAATGCATTAGTCAATCCCTAGTTTTAACACAAAAAAGCCCTTTCTGCCTGAAAGATGGCTTTGCATATTTTCTTTTATATCTTCATCAAATTTATCTTTATGTTCTCCCTGTGTGTGTGGGTTTCCTCCAGAGTTTCCAGTTTCCTATCACAATCTAAAAATCATGAAGGTCAGGTGAACTCAATACTCTAAATTGTCCTAGTGTGTGTGTACCCAGTAATTGACTGCCACCCTGTCCAGGGTTGAGATAATGTACAGTGGTAACCCTACTTACGAGTTTAATCTGTGCAGGAGCTGAGCTCGTTAGCTGGAATGCTCGTTAGCTGGATACATTTTCTCCATAAGAATACATGTAAAACTGATTAATCCGTGTCAGCCAGCCAATATACAGTATAAGTATACTTTAATATGCTACATAATGTGTTTATATGGGTTTTTTAAAACATAAACGTGAAGACAACAACGCTCGTGTAGGCTGGCCGCTAATGAGAGGGAGACCGATGGTGCTCGTGTAGGCTGGCCGCTAAGGAGAGGGAGACCGACGGTGCTCGTGTAGGCTGGCGACTAAGGAGGAGAGGACGACGGGCGTACATGTATGGCATGGTTACACTTATCATATGAAAAGCAAAAGTAAAATGTATCTAACTTTCTTGTTCACTACCTTTTGCTACCTTAGCGTCGCTTTCACTAGCACTTTTACTGGACAGCCGTCAAAGGTATTTACTGACCTCTTCTTCTACGTTAGCATCTAGGAGATGCTACAACCGCAGCACCATAACCCTGACTAGGAATTAACAGAAGACAATGGATACATGGATGTATCATTTTATTGTTTACATTCTATATCACTTAATTCCCATATTGCTTTACCTTCACTTTAAGTTATGTAAAGCTTGGTCTAAGCAATTTTCATAAAGTTACCCAGACTTTTGCACAGTGTTCACTAAACTTTCACTCAAATATATAATCAGTATGTTAAAAACCTATATTAAATACTAAATCTGACACTGATACATCAGTATAAAAGCACTGGTTAGTAAATAAAAGGCTGCCGTGTTGTAACACTGCAGTAGGTAGACTAGGTTTAAGAGGTTTGAGGTGGTGCAGGAATGCAGTGGTGCTCTCAGTAATGTTGGACCTGTTACAGAGGCTCAGAACATGCTGGAAGGCAAGTCTGGACAACGCTCTAAAACATTCCTCAGCTCAGCTGCAAGACACGAGGTGAAAAGATATTTAACAGAAACACTTTTTTCTCAGCTGTATGTGTAGCCTGCGGTGAGTTTAGCTAGCGTGAAGACAGAGGAATGCAGCGCTTTGCTTTCTCAGCCTCAAAAACACAGCAAGTTAATGAGGCTGAAAGTGCTTTGTGGTCTGACAGGCTGCTCTGAGACACATGAACATAAACACTGAAAGTGAGACTGATGAGCCCAGTTTTCATTGGTTCTCATAGACCAGCAACAGTGACACTCGTTACTGCCTGACGAGTGAATCTCGAAAAAGGTGTGTTAGATAACATGTTAACTAACTGGACAGCTGTTGACTGGGAGCGAATTAAAATATCGATACACTCGAGTATCACAATATTTAGCTTTCTCAAAAAAATATTGATTTTAATGACTAGTTTAGATTAGTGTTAAACTGATTAATTGGTTGGCTGATTAATCAGAACAATTCTTGAGCTGCTGGACTGTTCTGCTCCAATGGAAACAAATAAATGTTAGGACAGCTTTACAAACATTAAGATAAAAAAAAAAAAAATATATATATATATATATATATATATATATATCATCTTACTTACAAATCATGGTATCATTATATGATTATGATTACATGATATTGTGATGCTATAGCATATAAACAGGGTCTAATACAAAACCCAACACAGCATCATTAACTGGTCCAACCAAGTTGATTTTCACATTTATTGATCAGGACACCAGTGCAAACTCCTTGTTCATGGCTAAGAGTGTGTCCTAACTGGCTAAGTGGTGCCATGTGAGAATGAGTTAACAAAAGGTACATTACAAGGAGGAAATATACACATTTTGTAAAAGCATAATTAGAAATACATTCTTAAATATAAATTATACATGCATGACAAAGAGGAAAGCACAGAGATGTTTTTTTAATTACTTAAAGATTCACATTTTTTACATTTTAAAGTAATTTTGTCAACTATTTTAATCTGAAAACTTTACTTTCAATACATTATAAATATTGAAATATATTTATTTAACGCAAGCTGTGAGTAAGAGCTGCACCCTTGTAAAGATCAAATTTGTGGCAAATTAATATCAGTCACAAATATTGATGTAAACTTACCAAATTTTGGATTTAGCATTTTCAAACAACTCAAAATGCAAACATGTACATTTTTGATGGTTACATCATGACCTGAAACATGGTGACATGCATTTGAACTCCCTACTACATACAAACCGCTTTTCACACCAAAAAAAGTTATCCTGCAGCCTCAGTACATGTTCAGAGGCATTTTACATCTAATACAACACCCCATTAACCTCACTTCACACGTTCACAGAGTGCCTAGCCCTATAAAAGCACTCCTGACTGATAAACATCCACTGTGCACCCCACCCACCCACCCACAAAATTACACAGCAGAATGCTAGACAGAGTGATGGACCAACATATGGCCATATTTTAAGTGTATACTTTTTTTATGGGCTGGGGTACCCGTAGAGTAGTGAAACTGACACTAGGGGGCACTAACATGGTCCTACAGTTGATTAGATTGCCTGTAAATGTGCCATTTGTTATTTATCTTAACTCAAAAATATATTAAGCGATGATGATTATCTAAAAATGACAATAATAATTGGCACAATTAATTGGCTGACCGATTAACCTGCATCACTACTCAGAAGCCCATGCAGTTGGGGATATAGAGGCAGCCGTGGCCTGGTGGTTAGAGAACTGGGCTTGTGATCTGAAGGTTGCCGGTTCGATTCCCAGATCCAACAGACTGACCAACAGACTGAAGCACCTTGAGCAAGGCACCTAACCTCTAGCTGCTCCCCAGGCGCTGTGACACGTGCGCCGGGCATGTGTGCTCACTGCCCTTAAGTGTGTGTTCACTAGTGTGTAAATGTGTGTTTCACTGCACGGATTGGGTTAAATGGAGAATTAATTTCCTAAGTGTGTAAAAAGCACAAGGATATCTAAAATATGACTGTTTATGATTAATGAAATGCTTATAATTGTTTAAAATGCTTATGATTGTTTAAAAATGAATGTATTCCAATTATCTAAAAACAGAAATAACCAGCCTGATTAACCAGCCAACCGATTAATTGTCCTACCACCAAAAATGAATGAACATTTGAACCAAGAGACTAAAGGTTAGATACTGTAATACACACACACACACACACACACACACACACACACACACAAGTGAACACACTAGGCTGTGAGAATTTGTGCCCGAAGCAGCCCTTATCCACCGGCGCCCGAGGAGCAGTTAGGGGGTTAGGTGCCTTGCTCAAGGGCACTTCAGTCATGTCCTGTCTGGGGATCGAACCAGTGACCTTCTGGTCACAAGACCAGATCCTTACCACTAGGTCATGGCTGCTGCCCAATTTCTTCCTACATGAAAGCATAGACTCATTTTGTCCACAGCTACCATTTTAGAATTTAAACCAATATGAATTAGTATTATTCCGAAGCATAAATATATGAATGATTACCAAGCACAGCTGCTTAAAATGAACAATTTCTCTATGAAAAATCTGAGCAATTACAAGAAACAGAGCAGCATATGGCTGTAGTCATTCTCCTGGAGCCCTAAAACACAGTCATGTATTTAAAGGCTTTTTATTAGCTGTGCTCTCTGCCCTAGTTAGAGCCTCACACAGTGGTGACCATCCCCACAGCAAAAACCTTGTCCTTCCTAAGTCCCTCCAGTTTACGGAGCTATTTCAGTGAACACACTGTGGCTACTGCACACTTGTATGATGGAGGATGAATGACTATATCCAATATTTAGCAGGAGGCTGAGTCAAAAATAATCTGCACTTCAGTTATATTAAAACCTTTGTTGGCCGCAATGTTTTATCAACATTTTCTGTACTAGGTCACGGTCTCCATAGCATAGACGTTTACGTCAGTTCATTTATAACTGCAGTGCAACAAAAAATGGCTGCCCCACTGATGATTTGCATGAAATAAGAGCAGAATGCAGTGATTTGTTGGACATCTGCAAACTAAAATGTGAAGCGATACTGTAAGGAAGGTGAAAGTTTCATTGCTGGTGATGACACATGGATTCATCACGAAGAGTCTGAAAGTAAACAGCAGAGTACTGAATGAGAACATCCTCGATTGCCCTCCAAAAAAATAATAATAATTCAAAAGTCAAACATCAGCTGGGCAATTGGTGCCGACAGTTTTCTGGATCCTGAAAGAAGCCACAAGAGTACGGAGGTTCACATCTGACAAAGACTGTGGTGCCCTCATAGCTCACAGCTCAGTCAAAAACATGTGGGTTTTGATATGTATTTGTCTTTTCTGAAAATTGATTCAAATAATTTTTGACTCACCCTTGTAATTGAACCATTATGGGAAAACAAGAGCTCTTTCTTTCTCTTTCTTTAGTCTGGTCCAATAACACACCCAATGTGGACCACCGTTGAGCACATTCCAGCAAACACTTTTCACAAATTTAGCAGCTGTCTAAAGCTCGAAGCACTTTAATTTTATAATGTTCTACCATTACACTATGTTCATTTTCAAGTTGTGAATATGAGCTGTCATTTTTCAGTTAACATCTTGGTTTATATTTTAATCTATTTGAACAACTATTCATATATTGCCATTTCCATGATACTGTAGTCACGGAGGCCCTCTAAACTGTGCAGATGTATGGCCTTTCTAGACTGAAAATGGAAATCCTTGTCTAATGCTGCACATTAGCTGCAAAGTTCAGTGCAACATCAGCTCTCCAGGATACATTTTTCTATATTCTGCACCTTCCACACTGAGACTGGAGGGGGAAAAGCACACATACCACAGCATACTAGCCAAGAGCAAAAGAGGGCAATGAATTTTTAAACCTGTAAATGGGAGCAGCAGAAGCTCTGCAGCCAAGCTCTTGTAAAACATAACGGTAACCCATTTCATATGTGGGCAAATAGTGTAATAAGAAGGGCTTGGCTAGAATCCTTAAAACATGCTAGACTCAGGGCTGTTTAAGCATAAAATCACTTAAAGGTTAAGATTTGTAAGAAACACATTTTAAGCTCTCCAGTGGACAAAACAGGCAAATCGGCCAGTGCTTGACCTTTTCGTCGTTTCTAAAAACAAAAGCACAATGGAAAGGACGACAGATTAGAAAAGGCCAGACTTACCGCCATGACCAGCTCAAAGGGATGTTTGTACACACGCACAGGGGACTGATATTTTTGCACCATTGTGGAGCCTACGTCTGTGTCAACCTGAGAAAAAAAGCAGAAAAAGAAAGAGTAAACATCAACCCATGGCTGTATGATATGGAGAGAATTCAGTTATCACAACTATTTTATTAATTTTAAATTATAGCATCACATTAACAATTTTATTACTCCTATTACTTTATATATTGTGATCCTAATATGCTCTGCAGTGTATTAAAAAAAATGATCATGTGATACAGATCAGGGGTTGACCATTTATCAGCCTTATCTGATACTTGGCGATTATCTGAATCAGCACTTGAAGTATTTTGGTTTGTTTGTTTACATATTTGACACAAACATGATAAAAATATCAAATGTCTGTAGTCTGGCCCACCTATCTGACTGGTAGAAATGCGGACCACCTGTCAAGTATATCCAATCAAACATGTTTTTCAGAGTTTACAGCTGTCTAAAGCTCAAAACACTATTTTTAATTTTTTTTTCAATATTAAACTACCGGTATGCTACTTTAATGTTAACTTTGTAAATTTTCACACTACAATGAATATAAATGAATATTGTATCCAAATACTGGTATCTAATAATTGTCATTGGTCCAGAGAAAAACCATCAGTCCATCGCTACGGCATCATTTTCATCAAAATCAGACTAATCTTTACAGAAACAACCTCCAGTCATTCCATGCTGTAGGCTAAATTAATACTTCAACACATTTCTAGTATACTTTCTATTATATAAAGTTCCAGTTTTCATAATATAATGTGCTTAGCTCTCAATTCTAAAACAACCCATCTTAAATATAAGAGCATCTACTGGATGTTACTTAGACATAAGAATGTTGGCCGACTATAGACTGAAAGTTTTAAACATGTATACCATTACCTAATCAAGACATCAAAACATCCACAAAAATGCTTATTGGGAGCCGTGTTTACAGGTAAGGTGACATATTTCAAGCCTTTTTTGTTTTAATATTGATCAGTTTGGCTTATAGCTCATTAGTTGAGCCAATCAGTCATAGTAATGTGATGGTCAGTAGTAGTGTTGACACTGTGGGCAGCTGTTAGGCATCTCCATAAAGCTTGTTAGCACATGGAAGCATGAAGTGCTCTAAAATCTCCTGGTAGGTGTTGACTTTGGACTAAAACACAGCGAACCAACAACAGTAAATGACATGGTACCCCAAACTATCAAAGACTGCAGAAACTGTACACTGGACTTCAGACACCTTCTGTGTCTCTCCACTCTTCCTCCAGACTCTAGGAATTTGACTTCCAAATGAAATGCAAAATTGACTTTCATCTGAAAAGAGAACTTCAGAGCACTGAGCAACAGTCTAGTTCCTTTAAGAGACGGTGTCTGTGGTTCAGGAGTGTTAATATCAGGAATGTGACATGAGATACAAAGTGTTTATACTGTCTGAATAGTCATTTTACTCAAATATCCTAAACATTTGAGATGCTGATGAGTTATAAGTCATACTGATCAATATTAAAACAAAAAAGACTTGAAATATGCCACTTTATGTGTAATGAATGTAAAGTGACACCCCTGTAAATAAAAGGAAGCGAGCAATGAATCTGACAGGTAATAGCACCGGGCAGAGCTGGGAGTTCGCAAGCAATTGAAATGCCTCTCAGGTTCAGCGAAGAGGCGGCCTATGTCTGGCAAAGAGCCTGTGTGTCTACAGCTTAGCAGCCTCTGTGAAATACTGCAGAGAGGCAGCGAGGGGAGGGAGGAAGAGTCAGTCTCATTGATAAACAGAGAGCTGCACTTCAATTGATCACCAATAAAAACAAAAGTGCTGCATAAAAGAGAGCCTTTCATTCTTAAAGTGCTGAAGAGAAGACTGCTGAAGGTGAGCAATTTAGCAAAACATCAATCTATCAAATTGAACATTACAGCACAAATACACTGGACACCTCTGCTAATGTATGCATTCAGCTACATGAAATTGACACAGTTGTACAAATGCACACAAACACAGCTTCTCTAGTCCCCATAGAGACCAGTCTTGTGACTGAATGCAATTAAACCCTCATAGCAATGCTCCAAAATATACTACAAAGCCTTTCCTGGAGAGACAGTTACTCCAACAAAAGCAAGATCAACTCTTTAATTTAAATACCTCAACACTGAATGAGCAGATGTCCCAATACTTTTGTCCATATTGTGTATATAATAAACGTGGTCTATTAAAGCGACAGAAAACTTGTTTTATTCACTTTTAAAGTTTATGGTAAGTCATACTCTGTACTAAATCACACCCACTAGTCCGAGAGACATCAATGTATATAATATAATTATTTTCAATGCACAACCTTAATAAAGATGGAATATGATGTAGGTTATAGTCTACGTGGACAGAGGAGAAACATTCCAGGAATTCCACTTCCTCTTACTGCTCCGTTCTTTCTGGTACTTGATTGCACAAACAGATGTCCAGCTCTAGAAACATCTGGAAAAGTCCACTGGAGAAGAATGTTGTTTACTCACATGTAGGTGCTCTTCCAAAATGGCCAGCTTTTCTATCCCATCTATTCACTCTACAGTCTACTCTAGAACTCACAACTGTCTCTAACGTACACACACAGCTAACATTGTTCTAAACCAGCCCTCTTTTTTGAGATCTACCTTCCAGTAAGTTTCACCTCCTAACATCTTTTTCAGCTAATCAACTTCCAAAGTCAAAGCTTAGATCAGGTGAGCTGGATTAGGGTTAATGTCTGTAGGAAAGTAGATCTCCAGGAGGGCTGGTGACCACTGATCAGTTCAGTTCAGTTCAGTTACCAGCATTGTTCAGGCAGTGCACTCTAATGGGCAGCGATAAAGGAAAGAGAAATGAATAAGATTAAACTTAGACATTGTGTTAATGTTAGATATAATTAATAACCTGTGATGTTGACACATTCAGGTTTAACCTAAATGTCTTCAGCAAAATACTTAAGGTTAATAAGCTTATACTGAGACGGAAGAGACTCTATGCGCTTAAAACTTATGGTATCTAGACCACTGGTGTCTAGAATAGAAATGTTCTATGTTATTAAAAGTATTTCAGCATTTTAAATCAATTGTTTTACTCAGACAGAGCCTTCAAATTATTGCATAGCTTATTACTAGCCCTTGATCTTAATGTGTCTGTATCTCAAATCACTTATACAGTATATATAAATTTAATGATTACTGGATTAAAAGAAAAAGCCCAAAATGACTCAGAAAGACATCTGGTTCCTTTAACTTCCATTAAAAGCAATGTCAGCTTTTTCCGTCTCCTGTAAAGTTCCCATTATTGGAGAATACTGAATGCAAGAAAGATGTATATGAACAAAACACTCACAAAACTATACCACAGACTGAGACTCTCTCTTACACAGCAGCTGAGTGCTTACTAGTTCCCTACATCCTCACATCTGAGCTTCTCACCCACAAAACCCAGTTTCCCAGTCAAGCTTTTGTAGCTCCTCTGCAAGGCACATTTTACTTCCTGCCCTATTTATCTTGTTTTAAATTGATGTATCATTTGGTAATTAGCAAATTAGTCTACTCAAGTGCCTCAGAGGAAGAAAAACATCCAAATCGAAGTTTGCAGTAATCTGAAGGGATCATTTTCATTTCAAATCCGAAGCAACACCAAGGCTAATATTGTGATATATACTCTCACTGGCCACTACAGACTGTAGCTCATCTGTTTCTCTATACACTTTGTTAGGTTCTTTTCACCATGTTCTTCAAAGAGTCAGGTCAGGACCATCACAGAGCAGTTGGATCATTCGCAGCACTGAAGTGACACTAACATAGTGTGTGGAGATTTTAAACACTGTGTCCACTCACTGTACACTCAGACATACAAACCTTGTTGGTTCACCTTGCAAATGTAAAGTTAGAGACAGTAGCTTAGCACACTGTGTTGGTCCTCTAGTCCTTCACTGGACACAGCTGGATGGTGTTGAGTAACACAGGTGTTTAAAACATCAGCAGCTCCACTCTAATCCACACTAACACACCACCACGTCAGTGTCAATGAGAATGATCCATCACAAATAATAGCACTGTGGGGGTCTTGACCATTGACGAACAGGGAGAGAAACAAAGTCAGTGGAGCTAAAATACAAATACATATACAAAGTGTGGTTTTAATGTTTTGGCTGGTCTGTGTAACCGACAGCTAGCTGTCCTGCATCTGTAAGCCACGTAACACAACATATTAACACATTTTAATCTAAAAATAAAGCCGTAATTAGCAAAAACAGCACATTTATTGACTAAATAGCCCTGTATAGTTGACAAGTGAGAGGCTAAGCTAAGCTAAGCTAAGCAGGCTAAGAGTAAACACCACAGAGGACAGTCACACACAAACACAGCGAAATGACATTTAAATGGAATTTTTCACTTACCCACACCAGAAATATGAAGTTAAGTGTGTAAAACCATCCAGACTTTGCTGTTTTTGGGGCGGACCGTCGTTTCCAAGCTCTAAAACGCGTCTCTCATATTTTCTTGATTTCCCCCCCTCGATTAGAAATCACAATTCAGGGCTTTTTAAAGGTCCAGAAAACCTGACGAGGGTCTTTTATTCTTAACAAAACGAAGCCGCTGCATATTAGCGGGGATTTTCAGAGCTACTCGACGGACTTCAGCTGCTCTGATCAGCAGCAGTTTATACTCTTCCTCTCTCCGCAGCCCGGCACTACAGAGCCGTGGGAGCGGGGCAACTGTCAATCATCCCACGGCACAAGCCAATCAGGCTACAGATTTTGCTGTCCAATCACATGGCGCAGCCAATTAGACCACAGAGCCCTCCCACCAGTCGTCATCCATTGAGATATTCAATGGTCTTTCGTTATGCAGGACTGCCACGATCACAGCATTTTATAGGACGATTAATCGTCACGTAAATAATCGCGATTAACGATTAATCTCATTCAGACACGAGTGTAACTACAGTGGACAGTTTAAAAATCCTTTTTATTGGGTGGATTTTCAGTTGTATCAGATGGACTTTGGGTTGTGTTAGTTTAGGTCAGTGTTTCTCAAAGTTTGGGGACGTGCCCCACTAGTCATGGCATAGGAAATGAAAGCGAAGGCAGGGCCTTCCAAAACAGAGAAAATGCAAAAGTCATTTCACCTCTGACTATTCGAATGTGTACCCATGTCTATTAAAAATGAAAAACAATTAAAGTTTTGCCCACTGTAATGTTTGACAGTGATTTCAGCATTGCCCAAAGTGGGCTATGGCCTGAAATTAGTTTTTTCAACTTGGTATGTCTGTATCCAGATGTGGTTTTATTTACTTTCATAGTGTTTGGAAAGATCAGCGACAATCAACGCTCATATTTACAGTTAATGTTCAAGTTGTTATAGTAAAGTAAAAAAACAAAACAAAAATAAAAACAAAAAAAACAGGTATACTGTATCTGTGTAAAACAGTATTCAAGCTGAGTTTTTAATCCAGAGAGAGAGAGAGAGAGAGAGAGAGAGATCAGAGTTCTGTGTTAGTACATAATATAACGTTATTGTTTACTTTTTGATTCACTAATCCCCAAACTTTATGGATTTGTGTTTATTAAAAAATCCGTCTGAGTACTTTTGTACACAGACACAGTATTCCAGTTTTTTTTTACTTTATTATAACAGCGTGAACATTAAATGTAAATATGTGTTGATTGTAAACGCTGTTAGGGTTTTGCTCTAATGGTGCACATAACTTGGCAGGGAAAAGGAAAGGACTGCATCATCCACAGGGAGTACAAAGTACAGATCTCAGCTTAAAGTTGAGAATGACTTGAGAGTGGCCGTATCAAGCATATAACTTCATTTTGGAAATGTGTAGTGTAAAACAGACTCACTGCAGTCACTGGTGCTGTAATAAAGCAAACTCATTTGTTCATCTGCCTTTGCTCATTTTTGCACTAAATGAAAAGTAAGAAACTGAAGCACAATTTAATTACTACGCCAATTTTCTGTTTTTATAAATTTTTGAACATTAATGCTGTATCTGGTGTTATAATGTTACGCTACTGATTTAGGGATAGAAGTTGATGTTACTTCAATGCATTAGAACTTGCATGTGTGTTTAATTACCATTTTGTTGGAGTAATATGGGACAGGTGGGGTGTAGAAATTTCCCTTCTTCTGAGGTGGGGAATGATATAAAAAATTGAGAACCATTACTTTAGGTAGACTGCTTGGTTGGGTATGGTTGCATTAGGTAGAGTTTTGGTTGTACTGGGTGGAGTTTTAGTTGTATTGAGGAAGGTTGTGTAATACTAGGAGGAGTTTTCTTTGTATTTGGTTGAGTTTTAGTTGTGTTGAGTGTTTTGTTTGTAGTGAGAGGTGTTTAGGCTATATTAGGTGGAGTTTTGGTTGTACTGGGTGGAGTTTTAGTTGTGCTGAGTGTTTGGTTGTACTAGGAAGTCTTAAGGTTGTATTAGGTGGAGTTTTGGTTGTATTTGGTATTTAAGCTGTATTGAGTAAGGTTTTGCTTGTACTGGTGCTGTTTTGGTTGTACTGGGTGTTGTTTTGGTTGTACTGGGTGTTGTTTTGGTTGTACTGCGTGGAGTTTAGTTGTATTGAGTAAGGTTTTGGTTGTACTGTGAGGTACAGTATGTGAAACACTCACAGGATCTGCACATCAACAGCATCCACAAACCTAATCTGTGCTTAAGAAAGTGAGCAGACACATTAGTAATGAGAACGTGGAACGTGCCGAGGCTGGAAGAGATTTGATGGTGTGGGCCTACAGCGGTGTTGCCAGGATGGACAGTAATCGGGGAAAATGTTATGTAACAGGCTTATACATGTATAAATGTTTATAGAACTCAGAGTAGTGCTTACATTTCTCACGGCCTGTATAATAAGTGACCACCTTCTGAGAGAGACGTCACTAGTCAAATAAAGCTCTCTGATAGAGTCGGCCCTTGCTTTTTATCATATTTAAAGAATAACAAAAGTGGAAATATCATTTACATCACTTAAAAAAAGGGTTTTAAGTGATTATCATGTACTGTAGTTCCACTGACAGCACTATGTGCACTTGTAGTTCTACAATTAGATCCTGTTGTTCGACAGAGCAGGAGGATCATTTTCAGTGACACTGACGTGCTGGTGGTGTGTTAGTGTGTGTCAGACTCAGCAAAGATGCTGATCTTTTTTAACACCTCAGTGTCACTGCTGTAGTGAAAATAGTGCAGCAACCAGACAACAGTGTCACCAGTGAAGGACTAGAGGACCAACACACACTGTGATGAGCTTCTGTCTCTGACTTTACATCTACAAGGTGGAGCAATAAGGTAGGTGTGTCTAATAGAGTGGACAGTGAGTGAACTGATCCACTCACATCTTCAAAATGCATTATACTGTAGGTTTCCAGGCCATGCTGAGGCACTTTTAACAATTTTACTGACATAACAATCTGAGGAAACCCTAAAAGATCTTTCAGGGACTCTTTATACCAGCAAAACACACAGTAACACATCAGTGTCACTGAGAATGATCCACCTGCCCTGTGGGGGTCCTGATAATTGAAGAACAGGGTGAAAAGTGGCTAATAAAGTATACAGAGAAACAGATGGACTACACAATGTATTTGTAGAACTACAGAGTGCACCTGTATGAGTGCAGACACAAGGTATGAATACCTAATAAAATGGCTGATTGGTGTATATATGGAGATAATGTGATTCAAAAAGTTAAATGTGTCAAATATTTTGTATTAATTACACTTAAAGTAACATGTTTCAAGTCTTTTTTGTTTTAATGTTGATACTGTTTGATATGTAAATTAACTGCAGATGAAATATTTGAATGATTTGAGATTCTGGATTTCTGATCAACATTATAAAAAAACCTTTATGTGTAATGAATATATTTATTTATATATATATATATATATTTAAGAGATTATCTTTTTGAATTAAACAAATGCATATTTACACGGAATGTTAAAATTAAGAAATGTGACTACAGCAGACATGGTTTTGTAATATCTCTTGCCATAAATTGCACATTGCCATCAAAACCATGTCAGCTAATGTTTAATTTTTACATAACATACCAGGAAAACCATCTGTCTGAGAGCTCTAATCTGTCAGCACAACTCCAATTTTCAATTTCAGTGAACCAGACAAAATAAGATTATCTTATCTTACCGTGTGATTTCCTGTGATGAACATAAACACACACACACACCCAAACACATGCACGCACGCACGCACGCACGCACACACACACACACACACACACACACACACACACACACAGATTTAATATTTAAGACGGTGATCACAGGCTTATGAGAGGCCAGATTCCCCATCATTAAACTGTCTTAAAATGCTTTGCTGATGTTTATGCTTATGAAACAGATTCCATCAAGGCCACCGCATGGAAACTTCTGAGTGGATTCTTACATAATGACTTTTTATCCCAACTCATAACATCACCCCAGGGTTTGTCTAAAGGAAACAAGAAGGGAAACACACCATCATACTGGTGACAAAGCTTTTTCCTGGAGAAGCAGAACAATAAAACATTCTGCTATTCAGGTTTCAGGCCCAGCTGTTTACTGATGAATATTTTAGCTTTATGTTCATTAACTGTAGCAGCACAAACGTCACCGCCACAACACTGAACACAGACTTGTGTCATTTTCTACTGGACAGAAGTCACTACAGCCACAGTCATATTCTACTGAGAGTCTATCACATTAAATGTCTAAACCACATGAGCCCATGAACATAGGACCTCGAGAACATAGAACCCAGAGAATCCTGAGAATATAGGACCATGAGAACTTAGAAGCCTGGGAAAAAAGGATTCTGGGAATGTGGGACACTGGGAACATAGAAATATGGAAATTTAGGGTCCCGGGAACATAGAACTCCAGACAATTAGTATCATGAAACTATATAACCATGGGAACACAGGACCCTGAGAAGAAGAGTCATGGCAAATTAGTACCCTGAGACCATAGGTGTGACTATGCAGCAGAAGCAGGGAGATGAAAGCAGAGGTAGGATACCAATAACGTAGTTTATTCACAATAAGTTAACACATAAACTAACTGTAAACAATAACGTACACACATTCAATGACCGACACAAGACTAGGGAAAGACTAGGGCTAAATGCAAGACAGTATTAGTAACAAACAAGAGGGCAGAGGTGTAGGACAACATGCAACAGCTGTGAATGCTAATTACCTGACATAAAGGGGAGGTGGAAACATGATGCAGGATGAACACAAGGAAGAGGAAACAGTCACAAAAGACAGGGAGATGGGTGAAGCCCAGGTGAGGCTGTGCCAGAGCTCCTGGTCCAACACACCTTGTCTTGAGGCACAATGACCAAGGAGAAAGGAAGAGAAAAAAGAGAAAAAACAAAAACAGGGACAGCAACACAAGGAACAGGGAAATGAATACAAACACAGAGACAGGAACATGAGCACACCACCCAATCCAATACATATGAAAACAGAAAACACAAGAACACAGCAAAAGAACTACCCCTAAACAAAACCTAAAGCAAAAAAAGCACTGCCCATCCCAGATGTCTGTGCAGAAATATTTTAAGTGTTCGCACTGCCATGTCCAGTGACGTGGGGAGTGGCCCAATGGGCCTGAGTGATGTGGGGCTGCTGTGATGTGGGGCAAAGTGGCCACGACATCCTGGAAGGGGGGAGCAGCTCTCTTGGCTGGCATGATGTGGGGTGAAGTGACCTTAACCGCCTGGAAAGGGTCAGTCCTGGCTGCTGTAGTCCGGGTAGCAGTCTTCCTGACTGCCACCATCCAAAGAGGAATGGCCTCCAGCACCGCCACAATGGAGGGAATGGATTTCCTGGCCACGACCATGCCTTGAGGAGCGGAGGGCGTGGCCTCCAAGAGCATTGTCGTTGTGGCCAGCACCAGTGTCAAGCAGGGATGAAATTTAGATTTCAGAGGTGGGGACGACACAACTGACTTAATTCAGGGTGGTGGCTGGAGCTTTGCTGTCTTGAACATAAATAAAATTTAGATTAATTATTAGTAAATATTAATACTGGTAACACTTTATAATAACTTTCTTTAATAAGCCATTAACTAATGATTAATAACTGTGAACAAACCATAAGTTAATGAGAATTTGAACAAGAACAAATGTTTATAAAAGACAGTTCATGTAGTTACTAATGATTGTATTCATTTTTGCAAATGTTAACAAATCATTAATAAAGCATTTGTTAATGAAATTCCCATTAACTAATGATTTGTTCACAGTTATTAATCATTAGTTAATGAGCTATTAATGAAATTATTATAAAGTGTTACCGTCAACTTTACTCTAACTCATTTCCACCAATTTTACACTTATGTTTGGAATCTATAGTCAATAGATCTCATTTACACAGAATTATACCTAGAATGATATATACTTATTATATACACAGAATGATAAGATCCATTACTGCTTTCTGATTGGTTGATTGTGGTGAATTCCGAGTGCAAGAGCATAAAAAGATTCACAAGCACACGCGAAGCGTTTGAGCATGCACGCTCCACTAAACGGAAAAAAGAAAATCGCTGAGTGCTACATGATCCTACATTATCTTTTTGCAGACATGTATAAAGTATTAGAGACCCATACTTGAGTAAAAGTACAAGCACTCTATCAAAAAATTGACTTGAGTAGAAGTTGAAGTGTTCTTTAAAAACTATACTTAAGTGGAAGTACAGAAGTATTCAGCATTTTATGTACTTAAGTATTGCAAGTAGTTTATTCTAAAAATTATTATTCAAGTACTGAAAGTCAAAAGTACAAGTATTGTGTTTTGTATTCATTAAAGAAAGCAGTCAAAGTTTGATTATAAAATTGTTTATATATAACTTAAAGCTGTCAAAGACCACAAATACAAGTGTTCTGTATGTAAAAACAAGAAGCAACTTAAAAAACTAGGCTTAACACTTCTTAAACAAAAAACTAATGATGAACTATGTCCCTTCACCCTTTAAAGCTGCTTGTGCTTTTTCCCCTCAACGGCTTATTCTCTTCTTGAACTGGTGCATAAAGCAGTCATATTAAGGAATCCAGAAATCTTTTGTTTATCCTCAAAAGTAGT
>BRDA01013100.1:89782-93720 GCA_036984385.1 Crenuchus spilurus | reverse complement strand
GGAAAAGTAATTAATTATTTTATCCCGTTACTGACAAAATGACGTCGTTACGTAACGCCGTTATTTTTAACGCCGTTATTCCCAACACTGCTTATTAGTGATGGTTTTGTTCCAACAGTGTCTGAACTGAAGAGTAGTTTGGACTCTAACCTGTCTGTACTAGCTGAGAATTTTCTTAATGCAAGCAAAACACCTTTGTACATCGCTCTGGATAACAGCAAATGCCAAACGCTTTGAATGTAAACGTAAATGTAACTTATTCAGTGATAATTGTAGCAATACTTCAAATCTAGCTGTATTTGTTGGATATGTGTAATGGATGGAGCCAAGTTCAATATAAGCCAAAGTTATATATAGGACAAACAATGTGAAAGAAAAATAATCAGAATGAATTAGTAAATAAGGATTGAAATCATCAGGGGCTTGCAGTGTGAACACAGTCAATATCAGAAATGGAAAGATCAATGGCTTAATATGCCAAAATAAAGTGGTGCTTTTAGAGAGAAAAGGGGTCCAACTTTAGTTAAGTACTCATACTAACAAAGCTTTAAACAATTTAATGATACAGGTCACCACAAACAGCAATTCCTTCTGGATTAATAAAAAGTTTATCTAATCTAATTTTGAAGCACAGTTCCTCAGCTCTGATGCACAGACACAGCTAAAGAATGGTTGCTGGGATAGATAGGTTAACTATAAGGGGACTTACCAACAGACATTTGAAAATGAGATGCAAGAATGTAAGTAAACTACATTAGAAATATGTAGTTCCATCTTATGTTTTAAAATGTGAAATTATACATTTTACAAATTTAAATGTGAAAAGGTTCTCAATCCATCCTTATACTGATGTTATGCTTTTTTTCAACTGAAATACAGTATAGAGTTTGATTTAATAAATACTGCTTCTCACGTATGTCTGTTTCTGTAGCAAGTATCATTTCAGAACATATTAATACATTAATGTAATTATTTTAGATTTATATCTCTAGCTATATTCAGATACAAGTGTACTACAGTGGAAAATGAATGATAAAATATGCATATTTTAAAAATGAATTAAAATCAATTTAAGTCAGACAGTTGGGTCTCTAAGAGAGCAGAGTTAGAAGAAATCAGTGTGCATGCATGCATGTTTCTTAATGGATGTAGACAGCTGCATCACACACATTCCCAAAATGTAGCCAGCATACATTATTCAGCTGAGATATTTTGGCAGTAAGAGGAAGAGTGTAATTTACAAGCACTTGCAGGGGAACATCAAAGCATTAGAAACCGAGACCACACAACAGGTCACCATGCAAGAGAGGAGAAAGATTGTGCTTCATTACTTGAGTATTATTTTTGCAAGAACATATTTTAACAAAATTTTATAGAAAGGAAAAACTCGATTACTGGTGCATCTAAAAAAAATTAGGATATCTTTGAAATGTTATTTCAGTAATTAAATTCAAAATGTGAAACTCAGACACATTACACTATTTCAAGTGTTTATTTCCTTTAACGTTGATGATTATGACCTACAGCCAATGAAATGTCTAAATATATAAATATTTTGAATATTATATAAGACCAATTCAAAAATATATAAATGTTTGTTTACTGAAATGTATGCACAGTATATGCACTCAATACTTTGTCAGGGCTCCTTTTGCATGAATTACTGCACCAATGCAGCCTAGCATGAAGGTGATCAGCCTGTGGCACTGTTAAGGTGTAATGGAAGTCCAGGTTGCTTTGATAGCGGCCTTCAGCTCATCTGCATTGTTGAATCTGGTTTCTCATCTTTCTCTTGACAATACTCCATAGATTCTCTATGAGGTTTAGATCAGGTGAGTTTGCTGGCTAGTACAGTGATACTGTGGTTATTAAACCAGGCACTGGCACTTTTGACAGTATGGGCAGGTACCAAGGATGCAAAGAGCACTGGTAGATTGCTGCGCTGACTTTGGACTTGATATAACACAGTGGACCAGCAGCACATGACATGGCTCCACAAACTATCACTGTATGTGATGAATTTATAGGAGTTTCACTTTTTGAATCAAATTACTGAAACAAATTAACGATTTATTTTTAACAAATTATTTTCTTATTAAATTAACTAAATACTTTTCTATGATAAATTAACTTAAAGAGCATCACATCACAATTTAACATCATAAAACATTTGTGCTTCAGCATTTTTAAATGTTGATACTCACCATCCAGAATCTCAAAATTAGAATATATATATATATATATATATATATATATATATATATTAATTAATTTATGTATGATATTTCAGTACTTAACAGCTTTTGTTTGAGAAAGGGAAAAATGCTACACGTGCAACAAGTATCAAAGTTAAATGAGCAATGAGTAATATGTACTTGTTGAACACAAAAAAATAGAATGAGGAAGTGAAAGTGCAATAGAGAGAGAGAGAGAGAGAGAGAGAGAGAGAGAGAGAGAGAGAGAGAGAGAGAGAGAGAGAGAGAGAGAGAGAGAGAGGTGGACTGAGATGAAAAACATTCCTTCTAGACAACCATCTGTAGCTGTGCTCATAAATTCTCTCCTTTGACCTTGCTTGAGCAGCTCAGAGAGAAAAATCCTTGAGAGAAGAAAGGAGAGTTTGACAAGTTGCACTGTGGCTGCAATCCACACAGTTACACACTGGGCTGGAGAACAGTGGGCTGCTTACCTGGATATGACAGCAGGAGAAAGATCTGCGTGTGTTGGGGGGATGGGGGGGGTTAAGGTCAGTGTGCTTTTGATGTGGAGTTGAACTGAACGCGCACACACACACACACACACACACACACACACACGGTGTTCAGTAATAGGTTTAAGAACACATTCAGTCAGCAGCACCGCTGCAGGGTGACTCTCATCCCCAGATCAACTCTCCACAAGCCCGATTCATCTCTTTTCATCTTTCTCCATCCCTTCTGTCTGTCCTCCTCTGAACACCTCTCACTCGATTCAGCTCCTTCAGTCTCAATCACCACATTATACAAACCCAAATACAAAGGCCTAGTCTCACTTTCTCTCTTCATCTCCCCTTTATCTGTCTTGTGTTTGTTCTCTCTCTCTCTTTAAGGTATGATGCTCTCCTGGTTATTCCCCCAACCTGCAGAGGGACGTGTATGCGAGGCCACACAGCTGCAGTTTGCCCATTATACTTCTCAAAATTAAGGGCTTAACTCAGTCCCACTATTTAAACAGGTAATTAAATCTCTGGTGGTGGCAGGATTCTAAATAAATTGCTATTTAAAGATGTCTAATAAAGACAAGGGAAAAAAAACACACAGGAGCACTCCAGGAACCCTGCAGGAGCAGAGGAGCTTCAATGAGAGAAAGAGTGAGAAAATCAATGTGGCTGTCAGGGAGAGAAAAGCTGAAAAAATACCAAGAAAAAGTGAGTTTGTGCAAATTGTTGTGAAGTATTAATTCACTAATTACTGATGAAGACTAACATTTGAGCAAGGATGGTTTTGTAAGAGAAAAAGAGGGAGATGGAAGGAAAAAGAGGGAGAGGAGACAAAGGTGAAAAACACCTCAGTTTATGCAGAGTAGAGAGTGAGAGATTAATGAAAGATGCAGGGTAAGAGAGAAGGTGCATTAAGGCAGCAGGAGCTGAAATGTTCACATAGCCTGAAACACACTCCATCAGTCTTCATTCACACACACACACACACACACACACACACCCCTAGAGCAGGCCTCTTCTCTCATGACAGGAAATAAACAATATATTGAGCTGAAAGATAGAGAGAGAAAAAGAGAAAAGCAAAGGTAAAGGAAGAAAAAAAAAGAAAAAAGAGAAAGAGATAAAGAAAAAGAAAAAAAGGAAAGGTCATTGGACAATTAATAGCTTTTGTTAAAGTTTATAATAATAATAATAATAATAATAACAATAATAATAAACAACTTTGACAAATTACTACCACAAG